>JXCR01148473.1:7567-29889 GCA_002079205.1 Phalaenopsis hybrid cultivar
TGTGGTTACCCTAAAAGTTTCAGTTTTGACATGCAGAGTGACCTTGTTGTTTAACATGCAAGTTTATAGGAAGGAAATGAGAGGCACAGAAAGGTAAATAAAAGTAAATTGTGATGCAATAACTTAAAAGCTTACCTATCGATTCTTCCCGTTCCTCCACCTGAAAGGTCACTACTTGCAAAGCATTTATATAATTTTGCAGGAACTAAAACATGCTTGTAGTAAAAGCAAAGAGTACAGGTCTGAGGTATGTCTACCAAACCCTATGTCATACCCTGGTGGGTTCAATTCGTTCATCCATAAGGATAATTCCATCAAACAAATCATAGTATGTCCAAGTGTCCTCTGAGACTCCCAAAGGATCATGAAAAGGTCATGGGTAATACCTTAGACATTTCACAATCCCTCGTATCATCTCGAGTTCATTTTAGTCTTATTATGTTGTTATGTGGCTCACCCAATTCATACCCTTATGCTCAACGGACCTTGATGGTTTGATTATCCCTTTAAGTGGGGTAATTATCATTTGATGTCTCAATTACGAATTATACGTGTAAAGGCCCTTAAGGGCAATTTGGCTTAATTAAGAAACTTAGTCGATTTTATTTTTAAATATGGACTTGTGGCATTTTAAAAAGGTTTCAAATTATTTATAAGTCATTCTCTAATCCTCATTAGATAAAATTTTGATTAAGTCTAGTTCACCACCAAGCCCTTAAAACTTAATGGGTGGATTTGTAATTTTTTTTTAGAAAAATTTAAATATTTATACTTTTAATCCTTATCAAGAATCACAAATCTTTTTAAAACCATTAGTTGGGGTTTTAAGTTAGTGGGTTATGATCTTCCAAAGTCAAACCCCTCACCTTAATATCTTCTTATTTAATTGCTCTTCCAAATTTCATCAATTTGAGAAATTACAAATTTATTCTTAATGAGATCAAAGTGAGATTGGTTGTGATCATTTATCCCTTTCATGTTTCAATCATCAAGACATGTCAATTAAGATCATTTATTACCCATCTACCCTTTGGTTAGGCCTAAATATTAATTAGGGCCTAAATCCTAAAATTACCATTAGGCCTTAACACCGTATAATTCATTAAATTAAACCCAAATGACTTTAAAATTTGTATGTTACCCCACTCATGGGTTAATTAAAACATTAGAGGAGAAAACATGATTTTTTTGAATTTATTTAATTTTATAATTATTTTAATACAAAAAAAGGGATTTTTAATGAAAATTCAATAACTAAACCAAAACAAAACCTCTGTCCTTAAGAAAACTACTCGAGGTTCACTAGGCCAAAGGACGCTAGGACAAATTTTCATGATTTTTAAAGGTTTAATTTAATTATTAGAATTATTATTTTTTGATTATTTATTAAATATAAAATATTATTTAATTGGAAAATTAAATTTTATTTTTTTCTTAAATCTCTATGAGTCCAAGAAAAATAGTGTAACAAATTTCATTTTTTTGTGGTTATATATTTTAATTATTAGAACTATTTTAGTGGAAAATTAAAGAAAATTCATTTTAACCCTTTAAAAATTAATATCTTAACTTATAAAATTAGAAGAATTATTTTAATTTGTCCCAAGTGATCAGGAAGCCAAATGTAACAGTTAAGTATTTTTTACAATTTGGTAGTTTTTATGATTTTTAATTAATTTTTAATTATTTAAATATTTAAAAATAGCTTAAAATGAAATATTTATTTTAATTTCACTTTTAATTTTCTTAGGTTCCTTTGGAAATAAGGAGCTCCCAAAACCAATTTTGTGATTTTTTGGGTTGTATTTTACTTATTATAATTATTTTAGTGCCAAAAATGCAATTTCACTTAGTTAATCCATTTTATTAGTCAAATTAATTTGAATGACTTGAAATTTTCATAGGTAGTTCCTCTGATATTAAGTTACAATGTAGAATAGTTTTTGTGCAATTTAATTATATATTTTTTTCTAATTTAATTATATTTCATTTTTAGGGTTTAACGACAATTAGTGTTATTTTTCATGAGTTAAACCAAATTTATAATTTTTCTTAGGGCCCTCTGACCACAATGAACCTACCAAAACAAATTTTGTATTTTTTTTATGAATATTCTAATTTTTTATATTTTTATACCAAAATAGGGACAATTAGCTTAAAAATTAAGAATCTATGGTTAGAGATGCCCCTAACCTTGGAAAAAATCAGGGGAGGTACCTAACAACAGAGAGATCAAAAGCCCCATGGTCCCATGCCATGGTGAAATGCCCCTGAAAATGGAGAATTCAAATAAGAAATACACTATTTAATTAATTAAAAATCATACATGCATCAAAAATACATGAAATCATTTCCACATTATTCTCCCCTGTTCACTAAGCATGAGGGTATTTTTCTTTTATTTTTTTATTTTCTTACACGAAGATATGGATTTTTGAAGTTCTGAGATTTATTTAAATAAAAAAGCCCTATTTTTCTATTTAAACCACGCATCACCACCTCAATTTACGGGGGCTCTGAACTACCATGTGGCGCTCTGCTATTCGACACCGCCAGACACCTCAGTGCCTCGTCAACCTGCGGTTCATGTACCAAGACTTCGTCCAGTGCAATCTCAGTCGTTCAAATGATACACACACAATCATACGATATCCTCTCATCTTCCCCAACTGGTTCAACCTAAGAGTGGTCCACCTTCTAACCTTAATATCTCACTCGATACTCAACCAAATCTCTTTGGGTTTGTTTCTATAGTCGTGTTTAGACTAGGAGAATAAATACATACGGTTAATCAAGTCCTAAATCGATTCTATGAACATGGAGAATCAAAATAGGCTCGATTTGAGGAGAAAATTCAATACCTTTGCCCAAGAGGTCTGGCCCTGATTAGGTGATTCCAAAAGCATGAGTTGTATAGAGAGCTCCTAGATGAAGTCTTAGGCTGAGGTGAGTTGCCTTGACCTGAATTCGATTGAGGCCAATTTTTGGTGTTGATCAAAGTCTATGCTAGAATGGTCTAGTGATGGGGCTTTTATGGGGGTTCTTCCTATTTCACTCTAGAGATGGTGTGGGTGCAATTAATTTGACTTTGGTGCACTGTGGAGCTGTGGGGGAAGATTTTCTGGTTCGAACCAATTTTTAAGCTCCAAAATTAAGCTCAGATAGTGGGTTTACGTGGCTGAAAACAGAGGGCTTGCAGTCAGGGAAGCTGGGAAAAGCTCTGGGAACAATTTGTCAGGGTCTCCCCAAAAAATTTTAACAACTTCTCCTTTGGCCATGAGAGGTTAAGTTTAAATAAGGGAGTCCATGGTGGCGACCATGGATGGTTAGTGGGTGGAGAGTGGTGCTTAGGTGGAAGGAAGAAGTGACCAAGTATCCAATTGGGTTTGGACACATCAGGTGGGTTTAATTTTGAGTTTTAGCCTTGGTGGAGTTCTTGGGCTTGGGTGTTTTGGTAGCCAAGGTGGTCGGCCGACCAGACTCAGGTCACCATTTAACTGAGGTTGATCATTGGTGGGCAAATGTGAATCTAATTGGGTTTGTGCATGGGTAAGGGTGATTAATTAAGATGGAAGGGCTTTGAGTTAGGTTGGGCCAATCATTGGTCTAGCCCCATTGGGATGGGCTTGGGTGCCTTCCATGGCTAGCCAAGGTCAGGTGGATCAGCTAAAGTAGTGTGGATAGGTCCCTATCTAAAGGATTTGGTTAAGCATGGGTTAGAGTTTATCATTAAAAGAGTTAAAATCTTTTTTTATGGGAGCTTAAAATGAGCTCCTCCTTTTGCCATTAATAGCTTGGTGAGGTGGTAAAGGCTCATATGGCTCACTTTTGGCTTGGGGATGGCTTCATGGCCTGTCCTTAGCTTGGTCAATTTACATCATAAGGGATTTTTGGATTTATGGGGTATTTTTGTGGAGTTTGTCATGAGGCTTGATTTGGAATGACTTGATCATGAATTTAATACTTAAGGGATGATTTTGATTAAATGGATGATGGGAAGAAATTTCATGCCATGTGGGCTTTGGATATGGGCTTCTAGAATTAAATGTTGTGGGCTTGGGCTTCTGAAATTGTGGTGAATTTGGACTAAAATTTGGGTCAATTAAATGTTTAACTTTGTGTAAGGAGATGTCATGCAGATTTTTGAAAGGAATTCAAGTGATTTTGAATTGAATTGGAAGGCCAATTTAGTGGAATTTGGACATAGGTTTAATTTGGGGATTTTGGGTTAGACTTGGTTTTGGGTGAAATTGAGCTTGCAATTGGGTCTAATTGGGTTTGTATTTGGTTTCAACTATTATTAGGGATGTTTAATTTTGGTTTGGAATTGAAATTGGGCAACATTGGGGTCAATTTGTCTAACATTGGGGATAATTTGGGGAAGTTGGGCCTTTAAGGGCAATTTGGGACTTTTGGACAAAATCAGTCAATTTGGTTAAATTGAGCCTATAGGAGTGGTTCAAATTTATTTTGGGGACAATAGAGATGATTTTTGAATTTGGGGAATTTTTAGAATTTCTAAAAAATTTGGGTCATGAGGGGCATTTTGGTGATTTTGGGGGTATTTTGATAATTTGGTGATTTTGGTAAATTTGTGTAGTGGGGAGCACTTTGAAATGATTTTTGGAAAATTTTGGGTAATTTTGGCAAAAATTAGGCTAATAGGGATATTTTGGGAATTTTTATGAAAGTTTAGGCTAAAGTGGGTAGGTAAGCCATGAAGAGATTTCCAAGTCATGAGAACCATATGAGGACTCACTTTGAATGTTCAATATGTCGGTCCTAACCCTCTTAGCCAAAGGCTAAGGGTTTGAGTCCACCCATATGAGCTTTCTAAAAGGAGTCAGGGGACTAAATCAAGGGTTTCTAAGGTTTGGGGTGTGTGAGAAAATGTAATGTATGCAAGCTAGCCTAATCAAGGTCAGACCACCCAAGGTTAGTCCTAAGGCTTGACCATTTTATGGGGACTCTCCTTGAGCTCCCTCATATTGACTCCACCTACTAAGTTCTAGAGGTTAGGAAAAATATATGAAACTTCAAGTTGAGCAAAGAAAAGTTTAGAATTTCTAATGGTGAGGGTTCCTTTTCTAGTCATCTAGGAATAGTCAACAGGAAAGTCATATGGATAGACCCTAGGCTACTAAGGAGGAAACTAGACCTCAACCAAAAGTGAGGTCAACAAACTTTAAGTATGAATAACATTATAGTTTCGACATCATCATCTTCTAATTCAATACCTTTGGTTAGTTATGGCTTTCATACTATAGATTAGGAAGATTTACATGCATTCCACTCAATTCTAAAGAGCTCATCTATTTATTATTTAAACTTCCATTTATATGTATTTGTCATCTTATCTATGCATGAGAAAATATATTTGGTCGTTTGAGAATTTCAAAAAAAAAATTATGTGATAAGAAAGATATATGTGGTATAAATCTAAAAGGCAAAACTTTAGGTATTAGATATATGACCAAATATGAAATTGGCAGTAGGTATGTAAATATTCCATAAAATTCACACAAGAAAAAAGAATTATTGTAAAAAATGACTTAGAATTTGTAGCCATATTCAATTCCATGCCTCTGTTATCCTCATTTTTGGTGAGTTCTGATTCTCATCTTTAGAAGCTTAGGATCTAGCTATAAGACATTCCTCTTGACTATCCTAGAGGACTAGTGATGAGACCCATCCCCTTTAAGAACTCAAACCTTTTCCTTGCTCATTTTGGAGTTTCGCATGTGTGGTCTTGACCTCTAGCGCTTAGAGGGTTGAAATCAGCATGAGAAAATTCAAAGGGAGTCCCTATAAGACTATCAGGCCTTAGGACAACCATGGATGGCTTAAATTTGGTCTCACACACACCTACACACACTCAAACCCATCAAATTCTCCACATACCACAAACCCCTAAAATCACATACACTGGACCAACCTCCTAGACTTTTTAGGAAATTCACATGGGTGGTCCTAAGCCTTTAGCCTTTTGTTAAGATGGCTAGGACCAACATGTGATGACTGAAAAAATGAGTGTTCATTTGGTGTCTTATGGATCCTAGATGGCTATTCATGACACGCATGATCACCTTATCCAATTTTCCCCAAATTACCCTATTTTCCTAAATTACCCAAATGTCCCCCAAATTTCCCAAGACACCTAATTTAGCTCAAAATTCAAGCCCTCAAAATTCCAATACCAAATTCAAATTCAATTTCACCAAACTCCAAATTCAAATCAAAATTTCAATTCCAAACCCAAAATCCCCAATTTTGAGCTAAATGTCCAAATTCATACCAAAATTTCAACAAGTTAAAAAATTCACCAAACTTGACCTATACCAATTCAAATATACCAAACTCAAAATCAACTTTTTGTGACAAATTCTAAAGCCCTTCAAGCTTAATTCTAAGCCCAAATCCAAAATCAAATTTCTAAAATTTTAAAGCCAGCTTTCTTAAACTTTAAAAGCCCAAATTAATCCCTTCATATCAAAATTCAAAAGCCCATGAATGAAGCCCAGTTTCAATTACACTTAAGCCCCTCATAAAAAATTTCATCTACATCAACTAAATTAAAAAATTGAATTTAAACATTATGGACATGCACCATGCATACATGATGAAAACCATCCATTTTTGGGCTTCATGACATTATCTCACCCAATTTTCAAAATCAAATAACTCCTCTTTCATAAAAATTAATCATTATCTCATGCATGCCATGGAGTCACTCATTGAACCATCCATCACTAATAGAACCATCCATGACATCACATGGGTCATAGAAACAAAATTTGACAAAAGGAGGCTCTCCTTTTACCTCCAACCAAAATGTTTCACCACTTCCATGAACCCACCAAACCCTTGATTCTCATTCCAAACCAGCCTCCCATGCCCCCAAAAGTTGACCAACGACTCCAACCACCTTGGAGACGACCCTAATCCATTTCCATGAGGTTAAACCCATAGTTAACCCAACCTAACCTAAACTCATTTCCCACTTGGGATAATTGCAATTACCCATGCTTGGACAAAATTGACTTCACATCTCCCCACTTTAGACCTCCAAGACTGTGGAGGTGAACTTACTTAGCCAGTCAACCATGCTTAGCCGCCGGAAAACATGAAACCTGAGAACACCCCCATGGAAAAAACCTAAAATTTGAATCCCTTGTCTTGGCTCACTCCCATTAGACATTGGAGCCTCTCTTCCCTCCACCTAAGCACCACTTTGGCTACCCTCTCTTGCTCTGTTGGTAGCCATAGCTTGGTCTATAATTAAGCCTTGCCTCTCGACCAAAGAAAATTAAGTGCTTTAAATTTGGGGAAACTCTGCCATATTGTTTCTAGACTTGACCACAACATTGTGAAGCTCATCCCCCACCATTTCAACCTCTCCCCACCACTAAGAAACCGTAATTTTGATCTTTCAAAAGCTTCGTAGCAACCTAAAACCACTTCCCCCACTCGAAGCACCATCATACCGAGCCCTATAACTTAACTCGAGACCACACCCAATCCATCTTTTCATCAAGACTATATCTAGGCCCGATCACAAAGCAAATTAACACTTGGAGGACATTCGTGGACTCAAAGTGAAGCTCTCCAGCAAACCCAATTGAGGCCTCACCACTTGGAAAAAGGTATAACCCCAAATCCCTAATCTTTGCCTCAGTTTGGATCTTTGTGTAAGAAATGTGTATTTCATATGTATTCAACCATATAAATAAGTTTGCTTCTCTTAGATGAAGGTGTAAGAACAAACCTTGAGTGATTTCATTGAGTATCAAGCAAGATCAAAGCATTTTAGTGTGCATGATTTTTTGGGTGCAAACAATCGAGGACGATGAACGAATGCCATCTGTTTTTGTGTGTATCAAACAAGTTGTAGAGATGGAGCCAGAAGAAAGTGTGATACACAAACAGCGGGCACATGTTGATGCTAAGATGTAATGTGCAACCAGTTGCAGCTAGCCACATTTTCTTTCGACCGATACGAGACTAGCGTGGCGCTGAGTCAGATAAATGAGTAAATAGGGTATTTTTAAATTATTTAAATATAATAAAATAATATTTAACTTTAAAAACTCATATTTGGTGTAGAAAAATCAAAAAAATGAAATAAAAATACATTCATGCTCAGTGAATAGAGGAGAATTCATTGAACCAAGAATTAATAATATTTATAAATTTTTTTTTAAATTAATTAAAAAATTCTAAAATAAACTTAATTATAGTTCATTAATTAATTATCCAAATTAAGTGAAATTATGAGGGTTTTGTTTTTAATGACATTAGGGGCCTTATTTGATTTTTTGAGTTCGAAGAGCACCTCTATGATTAAAAGCCCTAATTTTCTAGGATATTTAGTATTATCTTAATTAAAAAACTTATAGAAAAATTAAAAAGAAAGTTAGAAAAATACAAAATCAAGTTAGAAAAGTTCACTGTGATCAGAGGACCTGAAGAAAAATAAAAATTAAAATCAAAAGATTAAAATGTAATGTTTAAATATTTTTCACTTCAAAAATTGATAAAAAAAAGTACGACAAATTAGAAAAATATAAAATAATTCAAAAAAAAAAAACCAAAATGACCTAAATTTACGGCAATCACCTCAAGGAGCCTCTGTGTAAATTTGAAAGCTATAAAAATTATTTTGGTATAAAAATGTATTTTCTAAGGATTTTAGCTTTAAAAATAAAAGAAAAATTAGAAAATTATGAAAATTAGTTTGGAGTGTTTCTTGAGACTAGAGGCACTTAGGAAAAAAAAATTTAAAGTTAAAATAAAAGGTTTATTTTCAAACTATTTTCTTATTTTTATTTTCTTATTTTTAAATTATTTAAAAAAATTAGAAATTATAAAAATACAAAATACTTCAAAACATCACAAACATCACCACAACCACAGAAAACAGTTTAAAAATATATTTATAAATTTTTAAAAGTGAAAAACATATTTTAAGTATTTAAATGCATTTTTTCACTTTTTTGAATAAAATAATTATAAAAAATAAATATAAGAAATATACAAAATAAATTTCTTTGAGTGCCCTGGGGTTAGAATGGTTTATGAAAAAAGTAAAAATTAATTTTTGAAATAAAAATATATTTTCTATTTATTTAATCATTTAAATCAATAAATTATAAAATTTAAAATATAATTCAAATTTCTTTAAAATTATTCTAACTGGTCTGATAATTAAGGTGAACCTCCTAAGAATATCCTAAGGATAGAAAAAATGTTTTGGTTAGTAAAATTAATTAATATTGAAAATTCCTAATTTTGAATCAAAATAATTATTAAAAATTGAATAAAAATCAGAAAAATATAAGTTCTTCCTGGTCTATAAACTGACCCATGAGTAGGATAATAACAAATTTCCAAAATCATTTGAATTAGATTGAAGTAATTATGAAGTAAAGAACCCCAGGGGTAAAATGGCTATTATGAAATTTTGAACCATAATTAAGATTCATGTCAAGTTAAAGAGTTAATGGGTAAAATTAATGATAATTAAATCTCTGAAATGATTGAAACACAAATGGTTAAAGGGTAGAACCAATTCATGTCATTTGCTATAAAAAGTGTAAAAGTGTAATCTTCTAAAATGTTTAGAATTAGATGCCAATCAAATTTGGTAGATCTTAAGGTAAGGGGCTTGAGTTAGAAAGACAATAACTCATTAATTGGAAGTCCCAAACTAATAATTTAATGATAACTTAATCTGTCAATGAGAATTGAACACACTTCACTCAACTTTTCTCAAAATTACAAATTTATCATTAAGAGATCTAAGAGCTTTGTAGTGAGCTAGACTTGATCTAAATCATTTAAAGGGATTAGAAAAGAAAGAATATAACTTATCATGAACACTACAAGCTCAAGTATTCCATAATAACTAAGTTTACCCTAAGGCTTCTTACCCTTATAATTCATCAACAAAACATCAAATAATTAGTTTCCCTACTCATAGGTTAATTGAAACAACAAAGTTCACTGAGAACAAATTAAAATATCATAACTAAAATTCAACTTGACCTAGGTTAATCAATTTAACAAAGTGATAAGATCGAATAAACTAGAAATAATCTGAAGAACTTCAAAGCTGCTTAGGGTTATGCCCTGAACGCCTTTGGAAGATTTTGGATATTTCAGAGGACATCTGAACTTATTATACTTTGTTGAAGAAAATCATTCTCAAAACTTATAGAAACCCACCAATATATGATTCAGGACACGTTAATTCACAAATTCCAATAAAATATGCTCAAGGGAGTGAGTCTTGGATATTGTATTCAAACCCTTGTGAGCAACTGGGGATATTTTAACGCCACATATGGATCATCAAACTCTTGTAAGTTGGAGGTATTGGTGGTGTGGGCGGTGAAGACAATACTTATGTGTGCTAAGAGTGGGACATTATAATAGTATCTCCTACCTCAACGACCTTCGCTGAGGGGATAAGGCTGATGATACTCTTCCCAAACCTTAGGTAAGAAGTTGCTCTTGGCTTTCTTTACTTTCAGTGTGATTAACTTATGGACTATCCAATTTTTTTAAAACATTACATATACATTTACAACATAAAAAAAAAAAATTTTTTCATGTGACAAAACTATTTTTGACTGGTAAGTAAGCCCTACATGCATGAAGAATTAAAGAATTTGGATGAAATCCTATAAATGTCCACTTATTAATCACTCTGATTTAGGCCAGGAATTACCCCCTTGAACATTCTTGGTAAGTTGCTTGGTTGGTAGCTCTTATCCAAAGTTGGGATTACAAAGTACACAACCTAGCTCTGAGCCTCTACCTTTACCAAATTCTTACATTTAGCCTCGGTCTTTTATATGTGATATCGAGTTTTGTTTTATTCATCCGTACTTTCTTATGATGTATTTTGTTTCTTTACACCAAATTTCTTACAGTTTCTTGCACATTATTATATTATATTATACTAACCCTTTTGTAACAGTGGCAAAGGCCAAGTTACACAATTTTATGTTCTTTATCGTACTTCTTTTACTATGCTTATCTTATTATTCTTGCATGTCTTTATATACTTGTCAGACCTTTAGGATGGATCAATATAACACATGAACGAACACATCCTCTAATTTTAACAAGAGTATTCAAAATTAAAACATAAGACATAAAACCTTAAACATGGAGACACTATTAGCAAGGAGCTCAGAGCAAGTTTTGGGGCAACACGATAGAGGAACTCCGCTGACAAATCGACACTAAAACATACCTACTTTAGTTGAACCATTCCTTAGAATTAACCAATAAGCCATAGGATTTTAAGGTAGTTTGTCTAGCACGACGTAAATCCTCAATTTATCTTTAGGCTCCTACACAATTATGTTATGTAGCATAAGCTCTAACTCTATTTAGGTTTTGAGGTTGTCATTCGGAATGATGTAAACCCTCCTATCTTTCAATTTTATTTGCATGATCAAGATCATATAAGTGTAAGCCCTAAATAATAAAATTGGCAGGACGGAACATTAAATAACATTTTCTTAAATTTAAAGTGAACAGTAGGATTGTTTAGGAAGTCACTGATCCTTGCCTGAAAATTTGTGGCATCCCCTATCTTTCTTCTTTTGGATTCCAAAAATAAATGTTCCTTTTTTATCTCTTCCTACTGTTTACCTAATTTTAATGAGGTATAGTTTCTCTTCTTTAGAAGCCTAGAGGACTAGTAGTGGAGCCTACCTCCCTTAGAAATTCTAAACACTTCCTTATTCTTTTATGGAGTTTCATATGTTAGTGCTAATCTCTAGCACTTAGAAGGTTGGAACCAACATGGGCAAGCTCAAGGAGAATTCTTATCGGATCAATCTAGGCCTTAGGGGCACCCCCTCTGAATTTGGGTGGCTTGGACTTTCACACACACACTTGAACCTATCATAAACTCACACATCTCAAAATCCCAAAGTCACTTACACTTGACCTACCTCCTAACTCTTTTGGAAACTCATGTGAGTGCTCTCATGCCTTAGACCTTTGGTCAAGATGGCCAGGACCAACATAGGGAGGGTCCCAAAATGAGTTCTCCTACAGATCGTATAGCTTTAAGAAAACTTTTCATGGCTTTCATGACCGCATCCTCCAATCTACCCCAAATTCAACAAAATGACCAAAATACCCTTTGATCCTTAAATTTTTAAAAAATTTCCCAAATACCCAATTCTTCACCAAAAATCATTTTTAAATCTTTATAAATTACCTAATAGCTCCAAAATTGGCAAAATTTCCCAAAAATACCATAAACACTAAAATTTCCCAAAAAACCTCTAAATGCCCAAATTCTACCGAAATCTTGACGAAATTTTGAATTTGCCCCCCAATCTCCACCAAATCCATTTCAAGCCCATTAAACCTCAAATTTAAGCCTAATTTTAAACTCAAAAAGTTACTGTTGACCTCACTTTTGGTTGAGGTTTAGTTTTCCTCTTTAGTAACCTAGGGTCTAGCCATTGGACTTTCCTGTTGACTATTCCTAAAAAACTAGAAAAGGAACCGTCACCATTAGAAATTCAACACTCCTCTTTGCTCAACTTGAAGTTTCACATATTGGTCCTAACCTCTAGCACTTAGTAGGGCGGTCAGTATAAGGAAGCTCAAGATGAGTCCCCATAGGACTGATTGACCTTAGGGTTGACTTTGGGTGTTAGTCTGGAGCTTGTTCACTCACTTACACTCACTCTCACTCATAATCACTCACAAACCTAAACTAAAAAATTCTTGACTTTGATCTCTTGATCTTTTGGGAGACTCGTGTAGATGGTCCCCTAAATCCACTAGCCCTAGGGTGGGGTTTAGCTAAGACCAGTATATAGAGGACCCAAATGGGAATTTCATTGGTCCATAACTCATATAAGGTGGTTGGTACCCCAATTCTACCAAGATATTCAACTTGATCTTTTGCCCCAAAATCCCCCAAATTAATAAGATACCCTTGGAACCCAAAATTTGGTCACAATCCTCAAATTCACCCAAAATGTCCAAATTTATTAAAAAATTATTTCCAACAAGTTGAAAATATCAATGTTACCCAAAATCACCCAAAAATGCCAAATTTACCAAAATACACCGCAAATTTGCCAAAATTACAAAAATACCCTTGACACCCCAAACTTTCTCAGAACCTCCAAAATCACTCCAAATGTCTCCAAAACCAATTTGGACCCTCCAATTGAACCCAATTTTGCCAATTTGACCATTTTGAGCAAAACTCTCATATTATTTTTAAAGGCTCAATTTTCCCAAACTCACCTGAAATGTCCATCAGTTTGAGCCCAAATTTCTTCAATTTCAATTATAAACCTAAATACACCTTTCATATGACCAATCTAAACAAAATCCAAGACTAATTGGCCCATTCTTTGAGCTCAATTTTGATCTAAGTCAAACCCCCAATTTTGGCCCTATGACTTAATCCCACCAAATTGAACCCCATAACTTACTCAATTTTCCAAAGTTTGAATTCTAAACTCTTCATAACATTCCTAAACATCAAATTTGACCTTAAATTGGCCTTGGTAAAGCCTCAATTGCATCAATTTTAACCCAAATCAAAAAAATCCCCAAATTCCCCCCAAATTAGCCATGCCTCCAAAATCCACCAAATTGATTGCCCTAGCCCCAAAATTGACACTCAATTTATATTGAAAACTCTTCATGATATTCCCATACACTATTTGCAACAATCAAATTGGACTTAGCCCAAGTCTAGCCCAACTTAGACCCAAGTCTAGGCCAACATGCCCAAATTGACCAAAACCCCAAAATCCTTCAAATTGAACCCCCAATTGAACTCAAATCATTTCAACCCTTCTCCAAAAATATCAATTAGGCTCAAAGTCATGGCTAGCCTAACCCACACCCAACCTTTGGTCATTTGGACCCAAATTGAACCCATGCACCAAAATTGACGTAGCCATCTCAAAGCCAGCAAATTGATGAGTGCACAACCACTAAGCACACTCCATAGACTAGGCTAAACCCCCTTGGACCAGCCATGGTGAGCTATGGGCCATTGGATCCCTAAATTAAGGGATTCATGCCCATTTATGAGCCTTAACCAAAAATTTCTCCCATCATCACTTGCCATTGAGGGTTAAAAAAAATTAACCCTCCAACTGGCTTACATAACCTCCTAGACACCTCCCCTGACCCTCCAGGCCGGCTTAGTCATCGGAGCACCTCAGAACTGAGGGCCACCATCCCTAAATCAAACCCAATCTCAACCCTGGGGGCCAGCTCACCCTAATTAAACTTTAGAGCTTCTTAGCCCACCACCTAGGCCCTGAGCTCCCCTCTCTGGCAAGGATATAAAACCTCACATTTATGGCCAACATAGGGGTGCTCAAAATCTCTTAAGGAAACCTTGTAATATTGCTCCTATAGCCTCTCTAGGACCTCCTAAGTGCAAACCAATCACCCCTTGCCTTAATTCCCATTGTCGGAGCTTAATTTTTAAGTTCAAATCCTTGTCGGCGATAGGACATTGTCCACCACATCTCCACAGTGCACTAAATCTCAATTAAATTAGCCCACACCTTCACCAGAGTTAAAGAAGATAAAGCTCCTCACAGAGAGCCTTTATCCAAGACTTTGATCAACACCCAAATTCGGCCTTGATTGAATTTGGGTCTAGACATTACACCACAGCAAGAGGCTCAATCCCTAGCCTCCTTGGACCTCCATGAACGTGCCGAGCACCTCTGATTGAAGCTTTCCTTCTCAGAGCAAAGGTATAAACCTCCCCACTATCTCGAGCTTGTTTTGATTCTACACTTGCATAAATCCAATTTAATGGAATGTTTATCGTATGAATATGTTTGACTCACTTAGACGAGTCTAAAGGATCAGACCCAAGGTCATTTGGTTGAGAAATGAGTGAGATCTTAAGGTTTTAAGGTTAACGGTCATGGGTTTTGGCTATCGGGGATGATAATGGGGAGCCATTCGATCGAGCGTGTATAAGATGGATGGACGAGATCGAGTCGGACAGCGCCTTCATGCATGAACTGCGGGCCGAGTCAGCACTGAGGTGGATGGCAGCGTCAAACCAAAGAATGCCGCGTGGAGCTTTGGAGCCGTCGTAGGTTGACGCGGCGCCGCATGTTTGAATAAAATATAGGGAATTTTTCTTTTTATTTAAATGCCACAACTTTGAAAAATCATATCTTTGCATAGAAAAATCACAAAAATAACATTAAATAATCCTAGTGCTCAGTGAATAGAGGAGAACAATGTGAAAATAGTTTGAAGTTTATTTGATACATATTTATTTTTTAATAAATTAATTACTAATTTTAGTATTTTGATTCTCCATGCATTCAAATATTTCACCATGGCTTGATATTTTAGCATGTTGTTGCATCTGTCATGGAGGATATTCCCTAATTTTTCCAAAGTCAGAGGAGACCCCTAGACAGAAATCCATGTTTCGAAGTTTATGCATCTGATTTTGAAAATTAATTATAATAATTAGCATGTTGTTTAGAAAAATCTAAGAAAATTTTGGTAGGTTCATTGTGACCACGAAACCCTAGAAAATTTTTTTCATGGGCTATGTCATTAAGAACACACCTAATTTTCACAAAATCATAAAGCACAAAGAAAATTAATTTGGGAAAAATAAACATCTAAATGACTTTTTTTATTCTCCATTGTAATTTAAAGTTCAGAGGACTCCCCATATAAATTTCAAAACATTTGGAGTTCATTTGATAACCTAATATGATTTTCCAAGTTAAATGACCTTTTTAACACTTAAAATAAACATAATAATAATAATACAACTTAAAAATTTATGAAATTTGTTTTGGCAGCTCTCTGTGACCAGAGGAATTTTCTAAAAATAAAATTGTAAGTAAAATAAAATTTTCATTTTTAAACATATCTTAAATATTTGAATAAAAAAATTAATAAAAATCACAAAATTAATAAATATCATGGAAATGTTCTAAATTGTTTCCTAAGTACTTAAGAGCTATTGGAATATTTTTCCTAATTTTCTAAGTGAAGATATTAAATTTTAAAGCTTAAAACATTTTTTTAAAGGCTAAAAATGAATTTTCCTTAATTTCTCACTAAAATAATTCTAATAATTCAAATAAAAATCATAAAAGTATGAAATTTGTTTCTCTAGGTTGTTTGGCCTCAGAGAGATTTAATAAAAAGGAAAAACTTAATTTTTCACATTTAAAATATTTCATAATTAATTAATACTCTAGAACTTAAAGTAATTCTGATAATTCAAATAAAACTCAAAAAATCATGAAATTTGGTCCAAGTGGTTCTCTGGTCTAAGTGTATCTCCAGTAAAAATTTCAACTGATTATGCTATGCCTTGGTCAAGTTATTAAATTTTTATTGAAAAATACTATTTTTGCAGGTAAATAATTATATAAATTAAATTAAAATTTGAAAAATCACATTTTCTCCTCCGATCTTAATTGACCCATGAGTGAGGTAGAACAAAAATTTCAAACTCATTTGAATTAAATTTGATGAATTATGAAGTGATAGAGCCTTAGGGGCAAAGGTATAATTTTGGAAATTTAGACTTAATTACCATGTAGGCTTAATTCAAGAAAGGGAAATGGACAATCTTTGATCTTAATTAAGATGTTCAAATGATTGAAACATAAGGATTTAATTGGTAGAAACTAATTTCCCTTTTCTTAATCAAACGATGAATTTGTGGTTCCTTAAATCATTAAAATTTGAGAGATCTATTAAATTAAATGATCCTAGACTTAGGGGTATGATTTTGGATAATAATAACTCATTAATTTAACACCACTATCTGGCGTTCAAACGACATTCATTAATTTTGATGATGAATTACTATCACTTAAAATTCAATTTCTTTCAAAAATTACTAACATATCCAACGGGATCTTAAGAGCTTAGTAGTGATCTAGGTTAAATCAAATTTGGTTAAATGAGAATTAGAAAAGAGAATCTGAATAGAAATTGAACACTTTTAAAATACTAGAAGCTCAAGTTAAAGTTGAAATTGGCTAAGTATTTTAATAGCATCAACTTGCCCCTTTTAAGGGTCTTCACCCACATAATTCTCAAATTAAATGACATGATAATTACCCTGTTCTTAGGGATAATTGAAACATTGATGTTCACTGAACACTAGAGGTGTTTACAAGATGAATTATTAAGCAACAAATAAGTTTAAATGAGCTCAATACTTTTCACAAGGCAGAGAGAGGGACCTACTTCTTCCTCCCAACCTTTTGGATACCTCGAAAATCTACTAAACTTAGTATGTTTTGCTTAATGAAACCATCCTCAAATGAATTAATATGGGCTCACCAAGATATGATTTGGGATTTGGTAGATCACCAAAACCTTATTTCCCCGCTTTACATAAAATGCTCTCACATGCATTTTGAGTTTTAGTTAAAAATGACGGGAAGGCCATCCAGGCACGCTTTTATTTTAATTTATCTTACCTGCATTTCTAGTCTCCTGTACTTTACTTTTCAGTACGTTACTGTACTTACTCACTTGCATGTGTGAATAAAAATACAAACTTGCATGCTAAACAACGATGTCACCCTACATGAAAACCAAAACTACTAGGATAGTCGTTAACCAAAACTGAAATCAACCAAGATAAAATTCACTACCACAACATTCAAAATATAAGAACTAAAAATTTAATCATAAACATCACAAAACAACAATTGCAACTAAATTAAGACGTCTCTATTGGATGATCGGGAATCCCTCGGAGGAGGTAACTTATGGTTACTAACAAGGCTGCCCACGGTGTAAATGAAAGAATGAAACTCATTAAGGGTCTGTTTGGGGAAGCTTGTTGGTTTCAGGATAAGCAGCTGCTCTTGAAATGCGGCCCGCGGGTCAACCGCGGGGGTTGGCGCATAGCCTGCATTATTGTAAAAAGCCCAAATGCGTCAGAGAGTGTTTTAAAAAATGAGCAAACCAAACGGTTAGGCAGCGTTTTAAAAAATATCGCCGCACTTATAAACTGCCCCAAACGGGCCTTAAGTTGAGTTTAGTTGGACAAAATGAATCTAATAGAAAATAGTAGTACTGGAATGAGGGAACCGTAAGATCCTAACCGGTGTCGCTCTAATCAATTTTAATATGCCCCATAACATTTAAAGAGCTACAACCATAGGGACATCTGATTTGACATCATGACCTGGCACATTAAAAAACTTAAACTCGTTATGGCGAGGAGCTTGGAGCTAGAACGGTGGGCAGCACGACCATCTTCAACAGTAAGAGGAACTACAACAACACATCCTTCTTTAGAATTAAACAACAAAGCCATAGGACATCGAGGTTGTTTGCTTATGCAGCGTAAATCCACACCTTATCTTTAGGCCTTTGTATAGCTCTCTTGTACAATATAAGCTTTAACTTGTCTTAGAATTGTGAGGTTGTCATTTGTCACAACCCAAATCCTCACATCTTCCAGGCTATTTGTGTGATTGTTTCACACAAATATAAGCTCTAAACAAATAAAATTTGCAGGATGAAACATTTAAATATTTATCCTCAAAATTGAAGCCAAATAATAGGATTGACTGGGAAGTCACCGAGGTTCTCCTCCAGATCTATGGCATCCCCTAGTTCTTCTTCCTTTGTATTCTACAATAAATGTTCCAAATTTGAGCCAATCCCTTTTCACACCTCTTTGTCTGATATCGTTAAAAAAATCTATCCTTTGACCTCCTTAAAGATAACATTTCCTAATTTTTATTGAGAGTTTTCTTATGTGACTTCGGTTATCTAAGATGTATATAACTATAGGGGGTTTGCCCTTATAGGAAGCTTGTCCGAACCCAGCTAAATATAAACCTATTTAATTCTTTGTATTAAATAAGGGAGCTTGTCAGTAAATAAATGGTTTCGTATACCAAAGAGATGTCATATATTTTTTAGTTTATTTGATCGAGCCTCATCCTCAAGTCTTGTGTTTATTCTTCAGGATAGATGCAGGGTTTGAAGTACAATACTCTTTCAGTTAAACTATGAGAAATATGAGGTTAGTTTGATTTCATATTTTTTCTAAACTATATATACATATGTAAATTAAATGTCCTTCTGAAGCAAGGACAGGATTTCGATTCCGGCAGCCGACAACTTCCAACGGGCGACTCCTCAACTTTTTAGTGACGACACTTCCAGAGACTTCACTAAGGACAAGCTTTTCTCTCCATTTAAATCAAGAAGTACTATCTTCATATATCGGTAATGTGTTCATGTCCGTCATGAGCCAGATTACCCTTCTTTTATTAGCATATTTTACCCATTTCTATCTTAGGAAAGTATGATGAACTCATTGGACTTCAGCACCATCTGTTCGATCACTTTGAACAGAGAGGTTCAGGAGGCCATTAAAGACCTTTTAATCTTCATGTGGGGTCGGACCCCCAATAGGTGTGTTGGTGGACTAGTTCCACCTGGGCATTGTGCGTCGATGGTTTGGTCCCACACTGGGTCCTAAACACTTCACATCTCCTTTTCGAGTCTGATTTGCTATTTTGCAAATTAAATCGGATTGTGTCGTGTTACACGCGCTTTAAAATTTTCTTATGATAATCAATTTTTTTTCAACTTTTTAACTACTTTTACTAAAATTTTAAAATCCCCACAAACTAAATAAAGAATTACCAGGTCTACAAATCTACCTCTGTTAATTTTTAGTGCTCGCACTAAGATTACAAGGTATTGGCCAAACAGCTAACCCTAGAGCTTTCTCTTTTGAAGGTGTTGCAATGGCTTGCCCAACGCTAACTTTATCTTGCAACCTGCCGACGAGCCGCAACGCTCGCAATGTCGTTCCCACCATCAAATTTGTAGTTGGATTCGAAGACCTCGAGGTCATCCTCAGGAAAGCTCTGTTCGTCGTGATGAAAGTCGCCGCTCTAGAAGTTCAAGAGCCGTCTACTGAATTTAACTTGAACTTCCTTCAGAACTTTCCTTCTTATAAGAAGGTCAAGACTACTGCCACCATGGTCCCTACCGAGCCTGTTGTTCTCACTGCTGCTAAGGGAAAAGAAGTTATGATTATTGAAGACCTGACTGAAGGATTGGTTGTCCCGCCATCAGTGTTTGAAATCGGATCTAGTTCAAAGATTGCCCCGTTAACCCGAACTCAAAGGAGAAACCGCAACAGGAAGGTTCGGAGGGCTACTAAAGCCCAGACTTCTAAAGAGGAATTTGTTGATGAAGATCCTCACCAAGATGAGTCAGTATTTTTGGAAACCTATCTACTTTTGCAAGGGAATAGGTTTCATCCCTTAATGGATACAAATGGGTATGAAAGTATCCAAAAGTTCATCGCTACTTTATGTTACTTCATGGCCATGGTGTGGAGAGAAAGAAGACTACTCCTATCACCCGAGTCGATTCAGTTTTTAAGAAACTAGCTGCCAAAGAAGGTTGTTCAGTTAGTGAACTACTTAAAAGAGTGGGACATGCAGTATCCCCTAGCATTAAGAAAGAAATCCTAAAAGATGTCAGATCTGTCAAACAATCCCAGAAATCAACTGAAGCTTTGCCTACTTGCATTCCTGTTTAGTTTCGTTTGGGGAGCAGAGTTAATGTCACCATTGTATTACCGATTCCACCGTTGTTAGACCCAAAGGCGTCGACTAATTAAGTCACTTTGACCAGTTAAGTCACGTCTGGGTCCGAGAATTCTACCAGTCACCCACTATAAAGATGTTTCTAAAGTCCCAAAGGATAAGACTAAGAGATTGCCTAGTACTGTATCTGGTCTGCAACATGGAGAGCATACCTTTCCTTGGCATGCCGATGTTTCTGCTGAGACACTCCTTCTCAAGACATCACCATCAAAGAAAAAGGTATGGATCCCAAGGTCGTTGTATCGATACAGTCCAGTAAGCCTGCAGGGCAAGGTCATAGAATGAAGCAGGGTCCGAAATATCTGATATTGTCGCAATGATTGCCTGCGATATGGAGGAACAAGTGGGGGAGGTCCAGCAGGGTCCTTTAGATCTTAAGACAATCCCAGAATCAATAATCGGAGAAAAGGTCGAAAAGCTCAGGGTTGAGATTTCCGAGTTGGCTCAGAAACATGGAGCCTCCATGGACGATGATGAAGATTTTGACTTTAACGATTACGTCGAGGAAGATATCATGGATGTCCAGGTTATTGAAACCAGAGCCGCTGCATCTGCGTGCGAAGCTCAACCTCTCGTCGAAGAGAACGCCGTAGATGAGTTGTCTTTCTAAGGGATGAGCAAGTTAGCCAACTGGAGAAAAGGATAGAAGAGATGGCCGCAGCCATGACCGCCATGGCCACAATTCAAGGACAATCTCAAGTACCACATTTAGCCTCTCCAGAGGTCAACCAACCAGAGATTATACATATCACAAATGAAAGAAGAGAAGTTTCCCCAGCAAACATAGATGAGCAGCAAAAGAAGGATTCTCCATCAAGCGCAATGCCAGAAATGGAATTTAAACAAATAGTCGAACAAGTTCGGGAAGCCTTAACTCAATCTAAGGGTGGTGCATTAGTTTTTAAGGGTAGACCTTACCCAAAAGAATTTGATGTCGTACTCTTTCCTAAGGGTATCGTGTCCCTAAACATTAAGATATTTGATGAGACTGGAAATCCCAGACATCACATAGCACATTTTCGAGCCAGTTTTAGCAACACAAGAGGTAACAAAGCTTTACTCTTCCAACNACAAACCCAAGTTTTCTTCATTTGCACCCACTTGGACACATGCACAAAATGTGACCTAACCAGCCTAAAGTCACCAAATTAACTCCACCCCAACGATTAGTTGGACTTAGTGACCAGTCCAAACACCATGAAACCACCTAAATCAAGCCATGGACCACGTTCCCATAAATTAAGGGATCTTATTTCCAAAAATGCACATGCTTAAGATATCTTTGCCAAATCCTCCCCCACAGCCATTATTTGGACCTAGTGACCAGTCCAAACACCATGAAACCACCTAAATCAAGCCATGGACCAAAGGTTAAATTAAGGGATGTTATTTCTAAAAATGCACATTCTTAAGATATCTTTATCAAATCAAAGCACATTTGCATCAAATTATTGTAATGGATTCCTCTGGGTTCCCTGAGCTCCTAGCCACCTCCCCCTGGACGGCGGCTAGCCTAGTGGCCGGAAAAGCTCAAAACTAAGAGCCACCTCATGGCACCTCACCCAAATCAAACTTAGAAGCTAGCTCATCTAAATCAAATTGAAGAGCTCCTCTGCCCTCCACCTAAGCACCACAATGCACCCAAACTTGTGC
>JXCR01148474.1:4604-15077 GCA_002079205.1 Phalaenopsis hybrid cultivar
TCGTTGTTGTGATTAAAGTCTTGCTTTTCTAAGGTCTTTGTCCATAATTCTAAACTACTCCTTATGGGATCGATATCTAGGAGTTCATTAGAGCGCTATATTACTTGAGCGAAATATATACTTGCGTTGACAAATTCGACTTTAACATTATTGAATATTATATTTATACATCTTAATCAAATCAGACACATCTATAAAGTCACGATCAAGTCTTTGGACGTCATTGATGGAAATTAAATCTTCTAGTAGCACCATCAAATTCTTGTATTTATTGATTTACAAAAAAATCCGTCAAGTTTTTGGCGCCATTGCCGGGGAGTGATTGAGTGAGTGAGTAAAATTACGATCAGAGTAACATACAAATTAGGATTATTAGAAAATTTTTACTTAAATTGCAACTTATTTTTATATTTATATTTAAGTTAATTATATTACTGAGTACTGATTTCAAATTGTATGCGTAAATTTGGACTTGAAAATCTTATACCTTACGATTCGGAATTAGAACACACTGTTAGAAGAATTAGAAAATTAAGAAGAGAACCTAAAAATTCTGATATAATGGAAAACAACCTGAACAACCAAGGAATAGAGAATGAACACCAACCTATACCCCTAAGAGATTATGCAAATCCTACATACCCTACGATTCGGAATTAGAACGCACTTTTAGAAGAATTAGAAAATTAAGAAGAGAACCTAGAAATTCTAATACAATGGAAAACAACCTGATTAATCAAGGAACAGAGAATGAACACCAACCTAGACCCCTAAGAGATTATGCAAATCCTACAGCAAATGAGATTCACTCATCTATCCAAAATCCAGATGTAGCTGCTAATTCATTTGAGCTTAAACCTGCTATTATTCAAATGGTACAAAACAATCACGGAGGTACACCAAATGAAGATTCTAACTTACACCTCGCTAGTTTTTTAGAACTGTGTGCTACTTTTGATGCAGCTGCTAATTCATTTGAGCTTAAACCTGCTATTATCCAAATGGTACAAAACAATCAATTTGGTAGGTGCTAATTCATTTGAGCTTAAACCTGCTATTATCCAAATGGTACAAAACAATCAATTCAGAGGTACACTGATGTAGCCACTAATTCATTTGTGCTTAAACCTGCTATTATCCAAATGGTACAAAACAATCAATTCAGAGGTACACCAAATGAAGCTTAAATTTGCTATTATCCAAATGGTACAAAACAATCAATTCGGAGGTACACCAAATGAAGATCCTAATTCTATTATCCAAATGGTACAAAACAATCAATTTGGAGGTACACCAAATGAAGATCCGAACTTATACCTCTCTAGTTTTTTAGAACTATGTGCTACTTTTAAATATGACAAAGTCTCAAACGATGCTGTTAGACTTAGACTTTTCCTTTTTCACTGAGGGATAAGGCTAAGATGTGGTTAAATTCATTAGCATGTATATCTATTAGAACTTGGGGAGAACTTTCACAGAAATTTCTATCCAAATATTTCCCTCCATCTAAAACTGCTAAACTAAGAAATGACATAACATCGTTCTGTCAGATTGATGGAGAGTCAATATATGAAGCTTGGGTGAGATTTAAAGATCTTCTTGGGAAGTGTCCTCATCATTCGTTACCAGATTGATTAATAATTCAAATTTTTTTAATAGATTAGTGGGATCTCTTAGATCGATTATAGATGTTGCGGCTGGTGGTTCTTTAATGTTAAAACTTTTTGATGAGGCTTATTCATTAATAGAAGAGATGGCTACCAACAATTTTCAATGGCTAATGTCAAATCCTTTTGATGAGGCTTATTCATTAATAGAAGAGATGACTACCAACAATTTTCAATGGCCCTCGAAAAGAGTAAATTCTAAAAGAGTAGCTAGTATCCATGATTCCGATGCAATATCTATGTTAGCTTTGCAGATTGCTGCAATATCAAAGAAATTAGATCATTATGGGATGAATTATTCTTCAACACCTCCTATGATGGAAGAAAATTCATCTGGACAATTTGTGGATGTTCAACCTTCATATGAGACCTTAAATGCTATTAATAGACCCAACAACCCATATTCGAACTATTATAACCCAGGTTGGAAGAATCATCCAAATTTTATATGGAATAACAATTCTTCTACAAATCAATAATGGGAAAACAACTCAGTGAACCCATTAGGAAATTCATCCAAACAGGGAAATATTAACTATAGACCTTCTTATCCTCCAGGATTTAACAGTAATACTCAAATTAAGGAGAGAAATATTAACTATAGACCTTCTTATCCTCAAGGATTTAATAGTAATACTCAAATTAAGGAGAAGAAGTTTTATAGAAGAGCTAATATTAAACATGGGTCAATAACTACAGAATCAAGGAAATCAATTACAGATTCAAGGAAATCAATTCCAACATCAAGGAACTGCTATTAAGAATATTAAAAACCAATTAGGGCATATCGCTACTACGCTTAGTAACCGAACATTAGGAATTTTTCCGAGTACTGTGGAAACAAATCCTAAAGATCAAGGAAAAGAACAAATCAAGGCAATTCAATTACAAAGTGGAAAAGAATTAGAGACAAGAGTGCAAAAAGAAATAATAACTGAAAAAGAGAAAGTGGATACCGAAAAAGAAAAGCATCATGAGTACCTAGATTTAGAGTATCCATTTACACCAATGAAAATTACTGTGGAGAAACCTCACCACCATTTCTCAAATGTTGAAGCAACACAAACAGAATAAACAATTTTCCAAATTTTTAGAAATTCTTAAGAAGTTAACGGTGAACATTCCCTTCGTAGAAGCTTTAGAGCAGATACCCAATTATGTGAAATTTATGAAAGATATTCTGAGTAAGAAAAGGAAGTTCACAGACAACAAAACTGTTGCACTTAACAAAGAGTGTAGTGCAATTATTTAGAAAAAGCTTCTTGAGAAATTAAAAGATCCTGGTAGTTTCACTATACTGTGTCCTATCGGTGAAAAATTTTATGGAAGAGCTTTATGTGACTTGGGAGCCAGCATTAATCTTATGTCTCTATCGATTTTCAAAAGATTAGGATTAGGAGAAGTCTCACCTACTTCTGTAACTCTTCAGAATTTTTAAAAGTTTCGGATTAGGAGAAGTCTCACCTACTTCTGTAACTCTACAGTTAGCGGATCGTTCAGTTACATATCCTAAGGGANGTGGAGAAGCAGGGAAAGAATCTAGGGAGTAAAGGAAGTGCTAGAGAGAGTTCCTAGAGGTTAGAAAGGTTCTAATATTGTGAGGAATTCTTCGAGAGATTGTNTATGGGGAAGCTCATCCACAACTTTAAAAGAATATTTTGGTAAAAAATTAGTGAGGTCCTAGATGTTAGAGAGGTTCTAGAGTGTACAGATTTTCCATTAGTGTGTAAAAATTGTGAGGATTTCTTCGAGAGATTGTAAGAGTGGAGGGAAAGTGAGAGATTTCTTCCTCCTTGCTACTTCCAAAGGAAATTTTGTGTGCCTTAAAGAAAGGAAAAGATTCAGAGAAACTTTGAGGAGTGTTATTGGGGAGAAATTAGTGATAAGTTATTTACTTGTTGTAGTTTGTATGACTTTGATTTTATATATGAATTCAGAGTTTTGTTGTGTTTTCCCCATGAGTTCTGGGTAGTTTTCTCTGTCTTACTCCTTGTCTCGAGATTTATGAAATGGTGATTTGAATTGGTGAAGCCATGAAAATGTTTAAGTTTGTGATGATCTTTTCAAAATGGTGATTTGAATTGGTGAAGCTATGAAAATGTTTAAGAAATTGTGATGATCTTTTCACCGATCTTAATTTACTTTCAATCTGACCAATTAATTTGTTAAAGTTATGTTGAGTTTTACAACTAAAGTGAAGATTACATCCAAGATTCAAGGCGGTCAAAGCCCTTGGAAGAAGAATGTTAAAGAAGTTGTGATGATCTTTTCACTTTGATCTTAATTTACTTTCAATCTGGTCAATTGATTTGTTAAAATATATTGAGTTTTACAACTAAAATGAAGATTACATCCAAGATTTAGGGAGGTCAAAGCCCTTGGATGTTGGGTGTAAATAAATAGGAAAATAAATTTATCGGGCGTAGAATTGAAGATTTTAGAGTGATAGACTAAAATCCCCAATTCAGTCCTATCATTTGGGTGATGAAGTATAGATGTTAGCCCTCAGGTGAGGGGAACGTGGTGCTCTGAAGTGAGAGTCAGTATCCTCTCAGCCTAGCCACAGATTCAGTAGACAAGCATAGGATTAGTCAATGTTCTTTATGCCTGGACCAAAGGGTAAAGAATAGGTATGCTTAAGCATAGGATTAGTCAATGTTCTTTATGCCTGGACCAAAGGGTAAAGAATAGGTATGCTCCGATTTGACACAATATAAATTGAACTAATTCATTTTATCCATTCACTATAATTTCTTGACAAGGTGAAGGATGCTTTCTTATATATTGAATATCACAATTAAACCCTACTTTATATCATTAGATATTTAGCACAATATAATTTGAACTAATTCATTTTATCCATTCACTATAATTTGGTAAAGAATAGGTATGCTCCTATTTGACACAATCTAAATTGAACTAATTCACTTTATCCATGCAATATAATTTGAACTAATTCACTTTATCCATTCACTATAATTTCTTGACAAGGAGAAGGATTCTTTCTTATATATTGAATATCACAAATTAAACCCTACTTTCTATCTTTAGTTTTTTATTAGTTACATTGAACTAATTCATTTTATCCATTCACTATAATTTCTTGACAAGGAGAATGATGCTTTCTTTAGATGTTGAATATCATAATTAAACCCTACTTAATATTATTAGATATTTATTAGTTATTAAAATTATCTATTTAATTCAATTTCCTATTAGTGACAAATAAGCAAGTAGAACATCGTTGTTGTGATTAAAATATTGCTTTTCTAAAGTCAGTCCGTAATTCTAAACTACTCTCTATGGGATCGATATCTAGAATTCCATTAGAGCCCAATATTACTTGAGCGATATGTATACTTGCGTTGATAAGTGTGACTTTACAATTATTTAATATTTAATACATCCATATTTGTCTTATGTTTTATTGCATATATAAAGTCGCTGTCAAGTTTTTGGCGTCGTTGCCGGGGAGTGATTGAGTGAGTGAGTAAAATCACGATCAGAGTAATCGACAAATTAGAATTATTAGAAAATTTTTACTTAAATTGCAACTTATTTTTATATTTATATTTATGTTAATTATATTACTGAGTACTGATTTCAAATTGTATGCGTAAATTTGGACCTGAAAATCTAATTATATTACTGAGTAGTGATTTCAATTTGTATGCATAAATTTGGAGCTAAAATCTTATACCCTACGATTTGGAATTAGAACGCACGGTTAGAAGGATTAGAAAATTAAGAAGAGAAACTAAAAAATTTGATACAATGGAAAACAACTTGAACAATCAAGGAATGGAGAATGAACACAAACCTAGACCCCTAAGAGATTATGTAAATCCTACAGCAGATGAGATTCACTTATCTATCCAAAATCTTGATGTAAATGTTAATTCGTTTGAGCTTAAACCTGCTATTATCCAAATGATACAAAACAATCAATTCGTAATTACACCAAATAAAGATCCGAACTTACACCTCGCAAGTTTTTTAGAACTGTGTGCTACTTTTAAATATGACAGAGTCTCAAACAATGCTGTTAGACTTTTACTTTTTTTCTTTTTCACTAAGAGATAAGGCTAAGATGTGGTTAAATTTGTTAGCACAAGGATCTATTAGAACTTGGGGAGAACTTTCACAAAAATTTCTATTCAAATATTTCCCTCCATCCAAAACTGCTAAACTTAGAAATGACATAACATCGTTCTGTCAGATCTTCCATCCAAAACTGCTAAACTTAGAAATGACATAACATAGTTCTGTCAGATTGATGGAGAGTCAATATATGAAGCTTGGGAGAGATTTAAAGATATAACATCTTTCTGTCAGATTGATGGAGAGTATCCAAAACTGCTAAACTTAGAAATGACATAACATCATTTTGTCAGATTGATGGAGAGTCGAAAAACTGCTAAACTTAGAAATGACATAACATTGTTCTGTCAGATTGATGGAGAGTCAATATACGAAGCTTGGGAGAGATTTAAAGATCTTCTTAGAAATTGCCCTCATCATTCATTACCAGACTGGTGCTGCTAAACTAAGAAATGACATAACATCGTTCTGTCAGATTGATGGAGAGTCAATATATGAACTGCTAAACTTAGAAATGACATAACATCATTCTGTCAAATTGATGGAGAGTCAATATATGAAGCTGATTTAAAGATCTTCTTAGGAAGTCCTCAACATTCGTTGCTAGATTGGTTAGTAATTCAAACTTTTATAATGGATTAGTGGGATCTCTTAGATCGATTATTGATGCTGCGGTTTGTGATTCTTTAATGTCAAAACCTTTTGATGAGGCTTATTCATTAATAGAAGAGATGGATACCAAAAAATTTTTAATGGCCCTTTGAGCGGGTAAATCCTAAAAGAGTAGCTAGTATCAATGATTCTGATGCAATATCTATGTTAGCTTCATAGATTGATGCAATATCNATTTTTGAGATGAGCCTTATTTATATAAACAATGTAAGGATCTTATTATGAGGTGATCTGTAACTTATGAAGAAACTAAGCTGATCATTCAAAAATGTCATAATTTTGAATTTGGAGGACATTTTGGTAAAACTGCTTATTAAATTTTACAAGCTAGATTTTATTGGCCTACCATATTTAGAGATGTTTATAGATATATAAAAATTTGTGATTGATGTCAACAAGTAGGCAATATATCTAGAAGAAATGAAATGCCTCTAAATTTCATATTGGAAACTCTTTGATGTTTGGGGATTAGATTTTATGGGACCATTTATTCCTTCATTTGAGAACTTATAATCTTTAACTTTTGGGGATTAGATTTTATGGGACCGTTTATTCCTTCATTTGGGAACTTATATATATTAATTATAGTAGACTACGTTTCAAAGTGGATTGAAGCACAAGATTTACCTTGTTGTGACGCTAAAAGTGTTTCAAGATTTGTTTTTAAGTGGATTGAAGCACAAGCTTTACCTTGTTATGATGCTAAAAGTGTTTCAAGATTTTTAATGAAAAGGATTGAAGCACAAGAGAACTTATATATATTAATTGCAGTAGACTACGTTTCTAAGTGGATTGAAGCACAAGATTTACCCTCGTTGTGATGCTAAAAGTGTTTCAAGATTTTTGGTGAAAAATATTTTCACTAGATACGGAATGCCTAGAATGATTATCACTGACGGAGGATCCCATTTTTAGGAATAAGTTCATTCAGAGATTGACAGCAAAATTTAATATTATTCATAGAATCTCTACTGTCTATCATCCTCCTCAGAGATTGACAGAAAAGTTTAATATTATTCATAGAATCTCTATTGCCTATCATCCTCAAACCAGTGGGTTAGCTGAAGTTTCTAATAGAGAGATTAAACAAATACTTGAAAAGACTGTAAACCCTAATATAATAGATTTGTCCTCTAGATTGGATACTACATTATGGGCTTGCAGGATTGCTTATAAAACTCCTATTGGAATGACTCCTTACAGACTAATTTTTGGAAAGACTTGTCACTTGGAGTAGAATTGGAGCATAAAGCATGTTGGGCAATTAAAGAATTCAATTATAATTTGAAAGATGAAGAATTAGAGCATAAAGCATATTGGGTGATTAAAGTTCAATTATAATTTGAAAGATGCTGGTAAGAAGAGATTGTTACAATTAAATGAATTGAAAGAGGAAATGAATCTTATGATAACGATAGAATTTATAAGGAGAAACTAAAGTTATGGCATGATCAATCTTATGATAATGATAGAATTTATAAGGAAAAGCTAAAGTTATGGCATGATCGAAAGATTAATATGCTGGTAAGAAGAGATTGTTACAATTAAATGAATTGGAAGAATTAAGAAATGAATCTTATATAACGACAAAATTTATAAAGAAAAATTAAATTTATGGCATGATCTGAAGATTAACCAAAAGAACTTTGAACCACGACAAGAAGTTTTGCTTTACAATAATAGGCTGAAGTTATTCCCTGGAAAATTGAAGTCTCGTTGGTTAGGACCATTTACTGTGACTCAAGTTTATACTTACAGAGCTGTTGAAATTAAAGATCTGAAAATGAGAAATTGATTTAAGTAAATGGACATAGATTAAAACCATATTATGAGGGTAAAAGATCAAATATTAAAGAGGTCTTAATGATCAGTCAACCTGAATAACACCTGAATAGGTCGGGCTGACGACGTTAAACCAAGCGCTTATGGGGTCAACCTGAATAACACCTGAATAGGTCGGGCTGACGACGTTAAACCAAGCGCTTTATGGGAGGCAACCCTTATCTTTACTTTATTCACAATTATAGTAGTTTTTATTTGAAATTATCACTAGTTTATGGTAGTATTTATCTTTATTTTTATCACAATTATAGTAGTTTTTATTTGAGATTATTGCTAGGTTATGGTAGAATTAAGCTCTACTATTCTTATTTACCCTTGAAACTTCTTAAAAATTGAAGTCATTAAGAAAAATTGGAATGCATTCGGACCAGAGCAAAATTGTGAAAATTTTGCCTTGGACGCCGACGGCGCCCTCGACGTCGCCGTCGACGCCCTTGAAGCCACCGACGGCGGGTTTTTCCCAAGAGTCCAGACAAAATTAATACAGAAGCACGCCGACGGTGCCCTCGAGGCCGCCGACGGCGAGACTGGTGAGATGACGGTTTCATGTGTTCGAGTGGTGGTTTTTGACGATTTTAAGGCGGGAATAGTCTTTTTAAACTCAGAAATTCAAATTCTAATTCATATTTTACCTCCAAAAATGAAGTGAAACTTTATAAATTCCATTCCTATGGCATCCAATTCCCCTGATAATCCCAGAATGCGAGTTTTCGATTGGCGGAAGTTTATTAGTGCAAAAGCACAACGAATCTTCAACAAGTTGCTGATGAAGAAAATATTAATCAAAGAATGAGGATTCGTGAATCGCGAATTGAAAAATCCCACGATGGATATTGAAGAAACGATAGTCTGGCTGACCGACCTTTTTGTAAATCAATAATTACAAGAATTTGATGACGCTACTAGAAGATTTAAATTCCAGCAATGATGCTAAAAACTTGACTGCGACTTTATATACATATTTGATTTAATAAAAATGTATATATATAATATTCAAAAAAGTTAAAGTCAATTTGTCAACGCAAGTATACGTATCTCTCAAGTAATATAGGGCTCTAATGGAGTCCTAGATATCGATGAGAAATAAAATACTACAAACTAAGATTTAATAAAAAGTAATACTTCAACTACAACAACGTTCAAGTTGCTTATCTGTCACTAATAGGCAATTATAATTTTGAATAGTAACTAATTACGGAGAATAACATTTAATTATGATATTCAATATATAAGAAAGCATCGCTCCCCTTGCCAATAAATTATAGTGAATGGATAAAATGAATTAGTTCAATTATATTGTGCCAAATAGGAACATACTTATTCTTTACTCTTTGGTCCAGACATAAAGAACATTGACTAATCCTATGCTTGGTTACTGATTCTGTGGCTAGGCTGGGTGGATACCGGCTCTCACTGTCGGCGGCCTTGAGGGCGCCGTCGACGCCCTAGTGCAATTCTCCACATTTTGGTCCTTTTTGCTCCAAATTCACTCCTTTTTGCATTTTTTTGCTCCATTGACCCCTAATTCACCATTCCTGCAACAGAACATCATAAATACCTTTCTTTAAAGTGCAATATCATTAAAAATAGTATAAAAGAGGTATGAAAATCTCACATTTTCCTTTGGTCAGCGGCGAAGGCAGGAAGTGCTGTGCTACACTACTGTCGTCATTGTGGTTTCAGTGATAAAAGAATTTTATGCAAATTTACATGGAATCAACCAAGGAGTTGGTTATGTGCGAGGAAGATGGATCATTTTCACTCCTGCATGGATCAATGAATTATACATGATAGAAAATGTTCATGTCTGCCACTATTCCAATTTCGTCATAACGAGAAACCAGATGAATGAAATTTATCAGTATTTAACGTACAAAACTGACGATTGGGAAACAAGAGAAAACGGGTATGTTAGTTTTTCTACAACACTTCTGAATACCATTTCTAAACATTGGTAATTTTCATTTCTGCAAAATTTTTACCGACAATGAAGATCGGTAAAGTTTCTAAAGAAAGTGCCATTTTGAATTACTGCATCCAAAGGGGACTGCCGATCGACATTGGATCTATAATTGTGAAGTCAGTTTTGGGCCTGATCATTCACGGATCCACTTATGGGCTTGGACACCCCTTCACAATTTTCTCACTTTGCAGTCAGTTCCAAGTGTCCTATGAAAATTGGGAAAAGGTA
>JXCR01148474.1:18294-41398 GCA_002079205.1 Phalaenopsis hybrid cultivar
TTTAAAGTAAAGGAAACTATATTCTGAAGTATTAAGAATCTGGAAATTCATTTGAGAAGAAAAGATTGGGGCTCAATGATACAAAAACTATGAAATATTTATAAGGTAAGGAAATGTTTTGAGTTTCAAATTTAGGGAAAGAAAAGTGAAGTTCAAAATCATTAAAGGCTATCTAGATATAGTAATACTCACTTGAAAAAGGAAAAAGAAAGGATTGAAAACAATCCCTGAAATGAAAAGAAAAATATAGGATTGAAAGCAATCCAAATGAAAAATAGAAAAGAAAGAAAAAAAATTATGTAAGTGAGGAGAAGCTTGAGAATATGCCTAATCAAAAATTGGCTTCACTGGACCTACCTAATGGGAAAACTTAAATACATTTCTGAACTTATATTTATGGAATTAGATCTTTTACTAGTGCAGTTCTCATAAAGTTCCTATCTCTTAAATATTCTAAGTGACTTATTATTACAACCTATAGTCATTCTTGAAATAAATAGAAGACTGGAACTTTTAAAACTTGATGACTAGATAATCTGGTGGCTACAGAATTAATTCAATTAGTTGAATTTTTTCTAAAAATCTCACTATGATATTTATTTTAGTTAAACTTATAGTATTTCTGAATTAAAACTTTACTGCATTAGATCATAACCTTTATATAGTACTAAAATTACTTGAGGGCAAGTAATGGTTAAGTTTGGGGGATTTTGACCAGAGGAAAATATTTTGAGATTTTCAAACCTATTTTATATTATTTTTGATGATATTGCACTTAAAAGAAAGATATTTTTGATGTTTTGTTGCAGGAATGATGAAGTAGGGTAATTGGAGCAAAAAGATACAAAAAGGAGCGAATTTAGAGCGAAAATGACCAAAATGTGAAGATTTGAACTAGGCCGCTGACGACGCCATTAACCCGCCGACGGTGAGTTTTTTTTGAGAGTCTAGACAAAATTAATACAGAAGCCTGCTGACGGCGCCATCGACCCCGTCAACGGCGAGATCGATGGTTATGCCTACTCAAGCTTTGGATAAGGCTAAATTTTGAAGGGATGCTTAGGCAACTCTTGGAAAAGCTCATCCACAACTTTAAAAGAACATTTTGGCAAAAAAATAGAAAAGTGTTAGAGGCTCTGGAGGTCCTGGATGTTAGGAAGGCCCTAGAGGTTAGAGAGGTTCTATTAGTGTGTAACAATTGTGAGGAATTCTTAGAGAGATTGTAAGAGTGGAGGAAAAGTGAGAGATTTCTTCCTCCTTGCTAGTTTGAACAGGAATTCTGTGTAGTGTAAAGAAAGGAAGAGATTTAGAGGAACTTTGAGGAGTTTTCTTGGGTAGAAATTAGAGATAAGTTATTTAGTTGTTGTAGTTTGTATGACTTCGACTTTATATATGAATTCCGAGTTTTGTTGTGCTTTCCTCATGAGTTCTGAGTAGTTTTCTCTGTCTTTCTCCTTATCTCAAGATTTGTGAAATGGTGATTTGAATTGGTGAAGCCATGAAAATGTTTAAGAAATTCAGATGATCTTTTCACTTCGATCTTAATTTACTTTCAATCTGGCCAATTGATTTGTTAAAATATGTTGAGTTTNTTTCTAAAAACGCCATTTTCGACCTAGGGCTTGAGAGATCTTAGATTGGGAGGCAATTTCAAGGCTTTTTGACACCAAATTTGATCATCTCTAGGTAAGAGCTTCACTCTAAGCTAAAAATATTTGAATTTCACCATGGATTTCTTTCACATTGAGGAGATCCAAAAAATTTGAAAATGTGAAGAAAATTTGGGAAGAAATTCATCGATCTTAATGTTGAACTCTTTAAATTACCATTAGAAGCCATGATTTGCATATTTAAAGTAATTTTTGAAATTTTTCTATAATTTGATTAGATTGAAATGGCTCCTCATTAAAACAGAAGAGTTGAGTTCGACGAGCCTCGGTTTGCCAATGCGATGGCTCAAACAAAATTTACTTCCATATTTAAAGGAAAGAAGTGCATACAAGATCGAGTTTTTGAAAGTCTGGGAGGAGAAATCAAATGAGTTATTGCGGAGCGGAGGTGGGAAAACTTTTGTTACACCACCAATAAAGCTGATGCAATGTGGTTATTGCTGAGCGGAGGTAGGAAAACTTTTGTTACACCACCAACAAAGCTGATGCAAATGTTGTGAAGGAGTTCTATACCAATGTAAATTATTCTGATGACGAAATTGTTCAAGTGCGGGGATTCTCTGTTGAGTTTACTGCCGCCTGCATCAACACTTTTTACAAAGTTTTAGACTCTTATAGCTGTCAATTTGATTCCTTTAGTACGATGGAAGGCCCCCTTAATGATGTGATCAACTTTCTCACTGATGGGAAAGGAACATGGAAGATACAGCGAGAACAGGTAAATTTTTCTGCTTCCATGATGAATGCCACCTCTAAGGCGTGACACTATTTCATTTCTTAGGAGAACGGGTAAACTTTTTTGCTTCCATGTTGAATACCACCTCTAAGGCGTTGCACTATTTTGCCCCCTGAATGATGTGATCAACTTTCTCACTGATGGGAAAGGAACGTGGAAGATTAAACAATAGAGGGTAAATTTTTTTGCTTCCATGTTGAATGCCACATCTAAAGCGTGACACTATTTTATTTCCTCTACTAAAATTTTTCTACTTCCATGCTGAATGTCACCTCTAAGGCATGACAATATTTCATTTCCTCTACTCTGTTACCGACCTATCACCATAGTGAGGTAACTAGAGATAGAGCATCTAAATTTTTGTATTCAAAATAGTAAAACTATAAATGTGGGGAGAATAATTCTTAAGAATATATTTTGAGTTCAGAATAGTAGAACTATAAATGTGGGGAGAATAATTCTTATGAATATATTGACTACAGCGAGGAGTGAGACTAGTGGAGGTCTAGGACATCATGGACTTATTTGTGCAATTCGTAAACTTTCTAGAGTGGAAAGTGGAGATGAAGAATGGGTTTATCCTATGAAACTCATTAGTAAAGCTAATTTAAGGACTTATGAATCCCATGAGAAATGGAGAACTGGGAGTAGAAGTCAAGAACCTTCTACTATTAGAGATGTCCTATCTAAAAGTTATGACCTTCCACCTTCTAGTTCTCCTACCCTCTCTGATTTAATGAATGAGTTAACCTTGCAGCAGAAGAGCATAGACTTGATAAGTGAAAGGATTGGGGGTTTAGAACGTCGACACAACTATGATAGTGAGTACCTTTAGAGGCATTCAAATTTTGAGGTAGCCTATTATGAAGCTCAAGCCCGACACTACAGAGGTGAGCCTGATTTTACGTTTCCTGAATGCCCCCGATATACTCAGTATCAACCCAATCCACCTGCTGATCAAGGCGATGTTACTTTTCCTGAGTGCCCCCAATATACTCAGTATCAACCCAATCCACCTGCTGATCAAGGAGATGAAGATCATAGTTTGGCATTTTGATATTTAAATGTAATTGATGTACTTATATCTATACTTTTATTTCTGTAATTTGTTTGTAATAAAAATGGATGTTTATGAATTTGGACTTTAATTTTTATTATTTTGTGTACTTGGATAATTTTAATTTTTGTTATAAAGTTAATGTTATAGTTAAATGTGCATGTGTTGTTTAATATATGTTGAGTAGAATTGTGGATTGTAATGTGTTTTTTTATTTCGCATTTTAATTTTAATTGTTTAGTATTGTGGTTGTGTTAGGAAATGTTTTGCTTAATTAATGTTTCAATTTTATACTTATTTCAAAATTTCATTACCCAGAAATTCCTCTAATGATTTATAGTGTAGAAGCTTCCCCTAATATTACAAACCAAGTGATGTAAAAATTTGAGAAGGCCTGCAAAAATTTCAGAATGCTGAAAATGCCTACAATACTGAGATATGATTTATATTTATAGTTTTTCTTTCCACCTGAATTATTTCATATTTAAAAATTTAAGTTAGGGGAGGGAAGAAAAAGATTGACTATTAGATGTCCTCTATTTCAATATTTTTAAAAATTATTTAAGGAAGAAAAAAATTAACTATTAGATGTCCTCTATTTCAATATTTTTAAAAATTATTTATATGATTTTTTGTAGTGAATTTAATTCAGGTAACTATATTTTTGTAACTATTTAAATATTATGGTAGATTTACAAAATATTTTTGTAATGAAAATTAATTTTGTAACTTAAAATATTTAGTATAAGAGAATAAGACTATAGTTAACTATTTAAAGTAAAAGAAACTATATTGGTGAATTTAATTCAGGTAACTATATTTTGTAGCTATTTAAATATTATGGTAGATTTAAAGAAAATTTTTGTAATGAAAATTAATTTTGTAACATAAGATATTTAGTATAAGAGAATAAGATTATAGTAAAAAGTAATTTTGTAATTTAAGATATTTAGTATAAGAGAATAAGATTATAGTTAACTATGTAGAGTAAAGGAAATTATATTTTGAAGTATTAAGAATCTGGAAATTCATTTGAGAAGAAAAGATTGNGACTATTTTGGCCAAAAATTGGAGAGCGTGGAGAAGCAGGGAAAGAATCTAGGGAGTAAAGGAAGTGCTAGAGAGAGTTCCTAGAGGTTAGAAAGGTTCTAATATTGTGAGGAATTCTTCGAGAGATTGTATGAGTGGAGGGAAAGTGAGAGATTTCTTCCTCCTTGCTACTTCGAAGAGGAATTCTGTGTGCTGTAAAGAAAGGAAGAGATTCAGAGGAACTTTGAGGAGTGTTCTTGAGGAGAAACTAGAGATAAGTTATTTATTTGTTGTAGTTTGTATGACTTTGATTTTATATATGAATTCCATGCTTTGTTGTGTTTTCCTCATGAGATCTGAGTAGTTTTCTCTGTCTTTCTCCTTGTATCGAGATTTGTGAAATGGTGAATTGAATTGGTGAAGCCATGATAAGGTTTAGTAAATTATGATGATCTTCTCACTTCGATCTTAATTTACTTTCAATCTGGCCAATTGATTTGTTTAAATATGTTGAGTTTTACAACTAAAGTGAAGATTACATCCAAGATTCAAAGAGCTCAAAGCCCTTGGAAGTTGGGTGCAAATAAATAGGGAAATAATATTATCGGGCGTATAATTGGAGATTTTAGAGAGACAGACTAAAATCCTCAATTCGGTCTTATCGTTTGGGTGCTAAAGTGTAGATGTTAGCCCTCAAGTGAGGGGAACGTGGGAGCTCCAAAGTAAGAGCCGGTATCCTCCCAGCCTAGCCGCAGATTCAGTAAACAAGCATAGGATTAGTCAATTTTCTTTATGCCTGGACCAAAGGGTAAAGAATAGGTATGCTCCTATTTGACACAATATAAATTGAACTAATTCATTTTATCCATTCACTATTATTTCTTGACAAGGAGAAGGATGCTTTCTTATATATTGAATATCACAATTAAACCCTCCTTAGTGTCATTAGTTATTTAATAATTATTAAAATTACCTATTTATTTCAATTGCCTATTAGTGAAAGATAAGCAAATTGAACTTCGTTGTTGTGATGAAAGTATTTCTTTTCTAAAAACTTAGTTCGTAATTCTAAACTACTCTCTGTGGGATCGATATCTAGGACTGCATTGTAGACCTATATTACTTGAGCGACAGGTATACTTGCGTTGATAAGTGTGACTTTACAATTATTGAATATTTGTTATGTCCATATTTATCTTATATTTTTATTGCATATAAAAGTCGTTGTCAAGTATGTCAACGGAAGAAGAGTAATTTGGTCCAAGAGGGATATGGAAACATTACCAATATGTGAAGATAATATTTCTTGATTTAAATGGATAGAAAAGCTCATCCTTAGTGGAGTCTCTAGAAGCTATCGACACTATTTTAGTTAAAAAGTGGCCCATTAAAAGTTGTCGGCCGCCGGGATCGAAATCTCATTGCCCGCTTCGGAAGGTCATTTTAATTTACATGTATATATAAGTTTTAGAAAAATATGAAATCAAACTAACCCCATATTTTTCATAATTTAAATGAAAAAGCACTATTCCTTAAACCCTTTACCTATCCCGAAGGATAAATACAAGACTTGAGGATGAGGCTCGATCAAATAAGCTAAGTAATATATGACATCTATTTGGTCTGCGAGATTGTTTTATTTGCCGACAAGTTCTTCTATTTAATATAAAGAATTAAATAGGGTTTATATTAAGCTAGTTTCGGACAAGCTTCCTATAAGGGCAATCCCCTATAGTTAATTACATCTAAGATACCCGAAGTCACCTAAGTAAACTCTCGATAAAAATCAGGAAATGTTATCTTCAAATATGTTAAAAGGATAGGAATTTTCAACGAAATCAAATAAAGAGGTGTGAAAGGGGAATGGTTCAAGTTTGGAACTTTTTTTGTAGAGTCCAAAGGGGGAAGAACTAGGGGATGTCTTAGATTCGGAGGAGAACCTTAGTGACTTCCCAAACTATCCTATTGTTTGGCTTCAGTTTTGTGGAGAAATATTTATTTGAGTGTTTCATCCTGCCAATTTTATTAGTTTAGGGCTTACATTTGTGTGAAACGATCACACAAATAGCCTAGAAGATGTGAGGGTTTAGGTCGTGACGGACGACAATCTCAAAATCCTAAGACAAGTTAGGGCTTATATTGTACAACACAGTTGTACAAAGGCCTAAAGATGAGGTGAGGATTTATGTTGCATAAGAAAAAAACTTCGAAATCATATGGCTTGTTGTTTAATTATAAGGAAGGAATTGGTTTAGCTGGGGAAGACAGGTTTTGCTATTGAAGATGGTCGTGTTGTCCATAGTGATAGCTCCAAGCTCCTCGTCGTAGCGAGTTTAAATTTTTTAGGGTGTCCAGTTATGATGTCAAATCAGGTGGCCTATGGTTGTAGTTCTTTAAATATTATAGGGCATGTTAAGGTTGATTAGAATGACACCAGTTATGATTTTACGGTTCCCTCATTCTGGTACTACTATTTTCTATTAGATTCACTTAGTACAAATGAATTTACTAAACTCAACTTAATGAGGTTCATAATTTCATTTAGACAGTGTGAAGCTTTGTTAGCAACCCTAGGTTACCTCCTCCGAGGTATTTCCGATCATCCGATAGAGACGTCTTAATTTGGTTGCAATTGTTGTTTCGTGATGTTTGTGATTAAAATTTGAGTTGTCATATATTTTGAATGTTGTGGGGGTGAATTTTATCTTGATTGATTTTAATTTCGGTTTTGGGTTTCGGTTTTGTGGCTATCCTAGCAGTTTTGATTTTCATGCAGGGTCACATCGTTGTTTAACATGCAAGTTTTGTAAGCATGCAGTATGAAAGTACAAGAAAGACAACACTATAAACTATAAAAAGCGTACCTGGCGAGTTTTCTCGTTCGACCACCTGAAACTCAAAATGCATGTGAAGCACTTTAGATAAAGCGGAAAAGTAAGGTTTTATCGACCACCTGAAACTCAAAATGCATGTGAAAGCACTTTAGATAAAGCGGAAAAGTAAGTTTTTATTGTTCTACCCAGCCCTAGGTCATATCTTGGTAGGTCCTTATTAATTTTATTATGGATGATTTTTGTTAAGCAAAAAAAATTAAGTTTAGTAGACTTCCGAGGTATCCAACAGATCTGGAGAAAGAAGTAGGTCCATGCTTCCCTCTCACTGCCTGGTGAAAAGTCTCAAGCTCATTTAAACATATTATGTTGCTCAATAATTCATCTTGTAAAATACCCCTAACGCTCAGTGAACATTGATGTTTTAATTATCCCTAAGAGTAAGGTAATTATCATTTATCACTAAATTTGAAAATCATGTGGGTAAAAACCCTTAAAAGGGGCAATCTAGTGTTATTAAGAAATTTAGTTAATTTTAGTTCTAGCTTGGGCTTGTAGTGTTTCAAAGGTGCTCAACTTTTTATTTACATTCACTTTTCTAATCTTCATTTAACCAAATTTGATTTAGCTTAAGTCGCTACAAAGTCCTTAAGGTCCTAGTGAATATCTTAATCATTTTGAAGAAGATTTCTAAGTGATAATAATTCTTAATCAAGACTTTTGAATGCTATTTGAACGTCCAAAATGGGGTATTGAATTAATGAGTGATTAACACCTAACATCATACCCCTAAGTCTAGGATCATTTAATTTGATAGACTTCCAAATTTTAATGATTTAACGAATTTACACATTTATCTTTCAACTAGGGAAAAGTGAGATTGGTTTCTATCAATTAACCCCTTATGTTTCAATCATCCAAATATGTTAATCAAGATGAAAGATTGCCCATTTCCCTTTCTTGACTTAAGCCTAAATGTTAATTAAGGCTAAATTTCCAAATTTATATTTTTGCCCCTAAAGCTCTAATACTTCATAATTCATCAAATTTAATTCAAATAACTTTAGAATTTGCATCCCACCTCACTCATGGGTCAATTAAGACATGAGAGGAGAAAATTTGATTTTTCAAATTTTAATTTAATTTACATATTTATTTTTATGCAAGGATAAGATTTTTCAAAGAAAATTCTATAACTAGACCAAAGCAAATCCTAATCATTTGAAATTTTTATCGGAGGTATACATAGACTAGAGGAACACTTAGACGAAATTTCATGATTTTATTAGTATAATTATTTTAATTTCTGAAGAATTTATTAATTATAAAATATTTTAAAAGTGTAAAATTAAGTTTTATATTTTTATTAAATCTCCCTGAGGTCAAGAGACCCAAATAAATAAATTTCATATTTTTATGATTTTTTTTTGAATTGTTAAAATTATTTTGGTGAAAATCCATTTTTAGCCTTTAAAAAGTATTTTAAGCTTTAAAATTCAATATCTTCACTTAGAAAATCAGGAAAAATATTCTAATTATTCCTAAATACTTAGGAAATAATTTAGAGTATTTCTATGAATTTTATTATTTTTGTGATTTTTATCATTTTTTAATTATTTAAATATTAAAGAAAGGCTTAAAATAGAATTTTAATTATGATTACAAATTTATTTTTTAGAAAATTAATCTGATCACAGAGAACTCTAAAAATTTTTTTTATAATTTTTTTAGTTATATTTTAATTGTTAAAAATCATTTTAGTGTTAAAAATGACATTTAACTTAAAAAATCAATTTGAGTTATCAAATAAGCTCCAAATATTTTGAAATTTTTATGGGGGGTTCTCTGAAATTCAAGTTACAATGGAGATTAAAAATCAAGTCAGTTAGATGTTTATGTTTTCCAAATTAATTTTATTTGTGTTTTAGGGTTTTGTGAAAGTTAAGTGTATTCTTAATGACTTAGCCCACGAAAGATTTTTCAAAGGGTTCTCTAGCCATAATAAACCTTAAAAAATTCTCTTAAAATTTTCCAAGTAACATGATAATTATTATGATTAATTTATGCAAATAATAGATAAATTTGAAAAATATGGATCTCTGTCTAAGGATCTCCTCTAACTTTGGAAAAATCGAAGAATGTTCCCTAAGACAGAGGCAACAACGTGCCAAAATTTCAAGACATGGTGAAATGTCTACATGGATGAAGAATTAAAAGACTCAAAATAATATTTAATTAATAAAAAAATATGCATCAAATAAATTTCAAATCATTTCCACATTATTCTTCTCTGTTCACTGAGCAAAAGGGTATTTTTATTTTAATTTTGTGATTTTTCTACATCAAGATATGAATTTTTAAAGTTAGGGCTCATTTTTTTATTTATTAAATTCCCTATTTATCTATTTAAACGCACGACTCCACCTTATCCTAGGTAGCTCTGAACGGCGACTCGGTGCGCTCCCATTCGTTTTCCTTTCCACCTTAGCAAGCCAGGTGGCCCGCAGTTCACGCACCGAGAGTTCATCCAGCTAGATCTTGACCGTTAAAGAGATAAATGAGCGATCAGACGACTCACCATCATCGTCCACAAATAGGCTAACCCAAGAACCGTCCACACTCAAACCTTAAGACCTCCCTCTAAACTCAAATAAATCTCATGGGGATTGATCCTATGGACTCGTCTAAGTGTGATGAGCACATCCATATAATAAACATGTCATTAAATCAACTCTAGTTAAATGGAGAATCAAAATAGGCTTCGGACGAGGGGAAGTTCAATACCTTTACTCTGAGGAGGGAAGCTTCAATTAAAGGTGATCGACACATTCGTGGAGGTCCAAGGAGGCTATGGATTTAGCCTTTAGTCGTGGTGAAAGGTCTAGACCCAAATTCGATCAAGGCCGGATTTGGGTGTTTGTCTTGAGCTTTCTTAGAGGCACTGTATGGGGGAATTTGATAAGGATTTGTCTTAGTTCAGTGTGGTGATGGTGTGGGTGAGTTTAATATGGATTTTATGCACTGTGGAGGTGTGGTGGAAGATGTCCTATCTCAGACAATGATTTGAACTCAGAAATTGAGCTTCAACAAGGGGAATTAGGGCAATGGAGTGGTTGGTTTGCACTGTGGAGGTCTCAAGGAAGCTCAGAGAGTGATTTTAGAGGGTATCCTTAAGAAAATTGCAACACCCCTTTCATGGCCATGGAGGTGGAGCTTTTATAAAAATGGCTTAGGGTGGCTCTGTGGACTAATGTATAGGTGCAAAGTGTTGCATATGTGGAGGGCAGAGAGGCTCTAAACTTCAAATGAGATGAGGTGGCCTCTAGGTTTGAATTAGGTTTGGATTTTTTGAGGGTGGCTCACGGTTTTGGCTCCTTCGGTGACTAGGCCGGCCGGCAAGGCTAGGGGAGGTGGCCAAGAGGTGAGGTGAGCCAAAGGAATCTGTCACAACAATTTATTTGAGCAGGTGTTTAGTTTTGGCAAAAATCCCTCAGGCTTAAGCAATTTTGGAAGTAAATCGTTTGATTTGGACAACGTTTCGTCCATGGTTCATTTGGGTGGTTCCATGGGGTTTAGCCTGGTCAATAAGGACCAAATTGGCATGTGGTGGTTTTTGATTGGCCAATTTGGCTAGATTGGGTCAACTTTTGGTGAAGGGGTCTATGTAGGTCAATTTGGCTAAATCTTGAGATTGGGCTAGGCTAGCCTTGACCTTGGCCTAATTTATTTATCAACATTGTGTAGATGATTGTAATGAACATTTTTTAGTGAAGGATTGAAGTGATTTTGAGTTCAATTGGGGGTTCAATTTGATGGATTTTGGAATTTTGGTCACTTTGGGCATGTTGGACTAGACTTGGGCTTAGGTTGAGCTAGGTTTGAAATTTAGCTCAATTTAATGGTCCAAATTATCAAGGTGTATGTTATGAAGATTTTTCATGAAGGAATGGAGTGTAAATTTTTGGGCTAAGGCAATCAAATTGGTGGAATTTTAGGACATGGCCAATTTGGGGCCAATTTGAGGTTTTTTGGACTTAAGTCAAAATTAAATGAAATTGAGGCTTCACCAAGGCCAATTGAAGGTCAAGTTTGATATGTAAGAATGTTATGAAGAGTTTAGTATTCAAATTGAGACCAATGGAGTAGCTCATGGGGTTCAATTTGGTAGGACCAAGTCATAGGGTAAAATTGGGGTTTTGACTTAGATCAAAATTGGGCTCAAATCATGGGTCAATCAAGCTTGGATTTGGTTTAGATTGGTCATATGGAAGGTGAATTTAAGTTTAAAATTGAAATTTGGGGAAATTGGGACGAAATTGATGGACATTTTAGGTGAATTTGAGAAGTTGGGCCTTTAAAGGCTATTTGGGGGTTTTGGTCAAAATAGTCAAATTAGTCAAATTGGGTCATGTGGTAGTTGAGAAAAATGAAATTAGGAATATTTGGAAAGTTTTGGGATTTTTTTAAATTTTGGTCTAAGGAGGGGCATTTTGGTAATTTGGCAATTTTATGGTGATTTTGAGTAATTTGGATGTTTTGAAAAGGTTTGAAATGATTTTTGAATAAATTTGGGTATTTTGGGCAAATTTAGGAATTTTGGCCAAAATTTAGGGTTTCAAGGGTACTTAGGTAATTTGGGTGAGTTTAGTGAAAAAGGTCAAGTTGAGTATTTTTGGTAGAATTGGTGAGCCAACCACCATAAATAAGCCATGAACTAATGGAAACCCCATTTGGGTCTTCTATGTACTGGTCTTAGCTAAACTCTAGCCTACGGCCAATGGGTTTAGGGGACCATCTACATGAGTCTCCTAAAGAATCAAGGCATCAAAGTCAAGAAATTTTGGGTTTGTATTTGCGAGTGATTGTGAGTGAGGTTAGTGTAGTGAGTGCCTTAGCTATAGACCAACACCCATAGTTAACCTTAAGGGCAAGCAGTCCTATGGGAACTCATTTTGAGCTCCCCCATAATGACCCTACCTACTAAGTGTTAGAGGTTATGACCAATATGTAGAGCTTCAAGTTGAGTAAAGAAGATGGTAGAATTTCTAATGGTGAGAGTTTCACTTCTAGTTTTCTAGGAATAGTCAACAGGAAAGTCCTATGGCTAGACCCTATGCAACTAAAGAGGAAAAAATAAACCTCAATGAAAAGTGAGGTTAACACAGAGCTATACAAAAACCTAAGGATAAGTTGAGAATTTATATCGCACTAGGCAAATAACCTCAAAGTTTTATAGCTTGGTTGTTTAATTCTAAAGAATGCTTTAACTAGTGTAGACATATTTTGATGTTGAAGATGGTCATGCTGCCCAAGATGCTAGCTCCATGCTCCTCGTCGTAGCGACTTTAAGTTTTCTAAAGTCAGTCTTGATGTCAAATCAAATATTTTCTATGGTTATTTAAATATTATGGGGGATGTTAAAATTGATTAGAGCGACACCGATTAGTATCTTACGATTCCCTCATTTTGACACCCTTATTTTCTTTTAGATTAATTTAGTTTAAATGAATTTACTAAACTCAAAGTAATGAGTTCCATAATTTCATTTAGACCGTGGGAAGTCTCGTTAGCAACCGTATGTTACCTCCTTTGAGGGATTCCGGATCATTTGATAGAGACGTTTTAATTTAGTTTTAATTTTTGTTTTGTTTTGTTTGTGATTAAATTTTTTGTTTTATCTTTTGACTTTTGTGGTGGTGAATTTTATCTTTTTTAATTTTTAATTTTTGGTTTTGGTTTTGCAGTTATCCTAGCAGTTTTGGTTTTTGCATGCAAGGAGACATTGTTGTTTAACCTGCAAGAGTGAGAAGAGAAGTACAGAAAGGTAAATTCAATAATTTAAAAATGTACATGTCGATTCTTCTCGTTCCTCTACCTGAAAGGTTAGCTTTGGCAGTGTATATATATAATTTTTGCAAAGAATTTAAGAAGGTATAGCTATCAAACCCCAAAGTGTCATTTTATTGAGTCTCGAAATTTCTTAGTGGATGATTTTAGAACAAAATATAACAAGTTCAATTTGCCCTTCAAAATGTCCAAAAGATTTCAAAGTGTTCGAGGAATGACTCTGAACTAATTCAAGGAATTCTTGAATTATTTCGAGTTCATTTAGAACTTCATCATATTACTCTATTAATCATCCAAGGTTAGAGTGTGACTACCTTGTTGCTCGGTAAAGCTTGAAAATTTAATTATCCCAATGATAGGATACTTAATCAATTTGATATTTTACTTTAAAGATTATATGGATGAATGCCCCTAAGACAAGGTCGAGTCATTAAAGATTTAGTGCTCATCATAAATGGGGCTTGGAGTTCTTAGAGGTGTTAATCCTCGATCATATTATCTTCTAAGTCCAATCAATTGAGTTTAGACATTGAGCCTAGGTCAATACCAAGCCCGTAACAATCTTAGGGAGATAAGGTGGCAATCATTAAGATTTTAGATTTGAGTGATACATATCCTTATTGAAAGATCATATGATCCAAATTATGGGCTTAAAATAGGTGAATCGTCATCCTCCTAACTTAAGTCCATCACTTTAGGATCATTTAATTTTTGCTTAACTTCCAAAGAATAATTCAAGAAATTACCATTTTTTATTCTTATTATGTAAAGGTGGCTAATTAGTTTCTACCTTTTAACCCATAGTGTTTCAGTCATCCGAACATGTTCATTATAATCAAAATTACCCATTTTCCCTTAATGGTTAATCCTAAAATTTAATTAAGTCACCAAACCCTAAAATTACTACCCTACCCTTGGGGGCTCTTCATCTTATAATTCTTCAAGCAAAATTTCAAAGGCCTTGAAAATATTTGAGTATCCGATCCGTGGATTAATTAAAATATGAGAGAGGAAAGTATGATTTTTCAAAATTTTAATTTAATTTAAATAATTATTTTAACTTAAAAAATAGGATTTTTCAATTTTTAATTTATTTAATTAATCCAAATGAAGTTTTAATTTATGGGAAAATTATTGGAGGTTTTCCTAGGCCAGAAAAATACTTCGACAAAGTTTTATGATTTTTCAAATAATATTGTAATTATTTAAAGGTCATTTTTAATGATTATTTAAATATAAAAATATGTTTTAATCTTCAAAAATTATTTTTAAATTTTTATTAAACCCTCATAAGTCCAAGAAACTTAGTGGAATAGATTTTATATTTTTATGATTTATATTTATTATATTATAATTATTTTAGTGAGAAATTAAGGAAAAAACATTTTAGGCCTTTAGAAATATATTTTTAATTTTAAAAAAAAAATCAGGAAAAATATTGTAAGGGGTCCCAAGTGATTGAGGCACAATTACACACATTTTGAACTAGTTTTATATTTTTAAAAATTTTGATTATTTTAATAATTTTTAATCCAAAATATACTTTTAAAATAAGATATTTTCACAAAAATAGATTTTATTTTTATTAAATGGCCCTCATCACAAGGAACTCAGAAAACTATTTTTCATAATTTTTCTAAACTTATTTAATTTAATATAATTTATTTTGTGCAAAAATACTATTTTTACTTACAAAATCCACTTTAATGGGCAAATCAATTTAAATAAATTTGAAATTTTTACAGTGAGTTGAAATGATTTTTATGAAAAATGTGGAATTAATTTTGTCAATTTTTAATTTATATTTAATTTAAATAAATTAATACAATGTAAAAATATTTAATTAATAACAGAAATACACAAAAATATTCAAACCATCACAATATTTTTTTAAGCTCTTCTAACCACAGGAAACCTAATAAAATTGATCCCATAATTTTCTAAGGAGTATTTTAATTTATATAATTAAATAAAGCCAAAATAGCCACTTGAGCCTTAAAATTAGGGTCTAACTTTAGAAAAATCAAAGGACGTGCCATTTGTCATGAGGAATCAACCCTAAAAATTTCAAGCCATGGTGATTAGTATTTAATTATAAAGAATTAAAATACTTCAAAGAGTATTTAATTTATATACTTGGCAAATAATTTTTATTTTTAGTTCACATTTTTCTCCTCTGTTCACTGAGCAAGAGGGTATTTTTATTTTATTTTTATAATTTTTCTAAAGAAAGATATGAATTTTTTGAAGATCAGGCAATCAAATAAATCCAAAAAATCCATATTTTTCTACTTAAACACGCGACACCACGTCATCCTACGACGGCTCCGAGCTCACACGCAACGCTCCACCATTTGACACCACCATCCACCTTAACTGCCCGCCTTTTCACTCCATCTTCTCGTCCAACACGATCTCAGCCGTCCATAGAATAAAAGAACGATCGAATGACATTCGTTCATTGTCCCCAAATGACTTAACCCGTAATCCGTTCACACTAAAATCTTAAGATCTTTGTCTAGACTTAACCAAATAGCATGGAGTTTATTTTTAAACATTCATATACTCAAGACAAACATATTTATACGGTTGATCAAGCATGAAATCAAGTCATTACACATGGAGAATCAAAATAACCTTGAATTAGAGTTAGAGCTCCATACCTTTTTCTGAGAGGGGAGGCCTCAATCAGATGGTCATGGTTGCTTTGATTGGGTCCAACAAACCTCTAGACGAAGTCTCAGGCCTTCGTGAATTTTCTAGCTATGTTTCTAACCAAGCTCAATTTCAGGTGTTAATCAAAGTCTATGCTAAGGGCCCTCTGTGATGGGGCTTCCATGGGGAATTGACTCCTCTCACTGTGGGGATGGCGTGTGCACAATTAATTGAATTTTGATGGACTGTGGAAGTGTGGGGCAAATATTTTTTGGTTTAAGGGAAAATTTTAGTGATGAAATTAGCCCTAATTGGTGGTTGTGAGTGGTTGAGGCAGGGGGATTTCACTTAGGATGGTTTGGAGAGGCTCTGGTGACATTTTGGCAGCATTTCCCCAAGGATTTTGGCACACCTCTCTTTGGTCGTGGAGGGATCAATTTAAAGACATGGCTGCCTGGTGGAGCTCAAGGGGGTTTGATGGGTGCAAAAGCTTGCTGATGTGGAGGGAAGAAAGACTCAAGTGGCCAATAGGACTTAGCCAGCTCAGAGGGGTTTAATTTTGAGTTTTGGTCATTTGGTTCTCCCTTTGGGTAGCTATTTTTGGTGGCTAAGGTGGTCATTGGTGAGGGTTCAGCCACTTCTTGGTTCAGGGAAGCCAGGGGGTGCTTCATAATGATTAACTCTTAATGGTATGGCATGATGGCAAAGATTTTTTTGCTTAGACCAAAAAATGGGATGAAATCCCTTAAATTAAGGAACCATTGGTCCATAGCACACCTTGGCGGGTTTAGGTGGGCTTAGGCTGGTCACTAGAGTGTACTTAGTGGATGTGGTGTCGTTAATTTCATCATTTGGGCATGGCTAAGTCAATTTTGGTGCATTGGTTCAATTTGGGTCAAATTGGCTTGAAGTTGGGTTTGGGTTAGGCTAGCCATTACATTGAGCCCAACTGATTAAACAATTTTGTGTAGATGATTGTAATGAATAGNTACATTGAGCCCAACTGATTAAACAATTTTGTGTAGATGATTGTAATGAATAGTTTGAAAAAATTTTGGAGTGATTTTGAATTAATTTGGAGGATTTTGACATTTGATCAATTTTGAGGGTGTTGGGTTAGACTTGGGTCTAGGTTGGGCTACAGTTGGGTTAAGTCCAAATTGATGGTTGAAAATGGTCTAGGGGAATGTCATGAAGAGTTCTCAACATCAATTAGGTGTCAAGTTTGGGGTTTGGGCATTCAATTAGGTGAAATTTGGAGAAATTGCTAAATTGAGGCAAATTGGGGGTTTTGGATTTGGGTTAAAATTGGGTGAAATTGGGAATTTTAGCCAAATTTAGGGTTTGGGGTGTTTTAGTAATTTGGGTAGATTTGGGGGGAAAAGGCTAAGTTGGATATTTTAATAAAATTGGGGTGTCAACCACCCTATATGAGCCATGGACCAATGAAATCCCCATTTAGGTCCTCTATGTATTGGTCTTAGCTAATAGCCTAGGGCTAGTAGGTCTAGGGGATCATCTACATGAGTTTACCAAAAGATCAAGGGATTAAAGTCAACAAAGTTTAGGTTTAGGGTTGTGAGTGAAATTGAGTGAACTAGCTCCAGACCAACACCCAGGGTCAACCCTAAGGTCAGATAGTCCTATGGGGATTCCTTTTGAGCTTCGTCATATTGACCCCACCTACTAAGTACTAGAGGTTAGGACTAATATGTAGAACTTCAAGTTGAACAAAGAAAATTTGGAATTTCTAATGGTTAGGGTTCCTTTTCTAGTTCTATAGGAATAGTCAACAGGAAAATCTTATGGCTAGACCCTAGGCTACTAAAGAGGAAAGACTAGACCTCAACCAAAAGTGAGGTCAACAATGATAAACACATCCGAGCACTACAAGCCTAACCTTAGTGGTGGGTACAAAATCTTTAATGACCTAAATTTTCCTTAGGGGCATCCACTCACATAACCTTTAAGTGAAATATCAACTGATTAATTGAGTATCCTATCTTCGGGATGATTAAGATATCGGGGTTCACCAAGTAATAGGGTGATTTTTAATTTGACTTGGAATGATTAATACAACAATATGATAAGTTCAAAATGAACTTAGATGTTTCAAGCCATCTTTAAAGCAGTTTCGAGTCATTCTCCGAAAACTTTGGAATCTCTTTAATATTTTGAAGAGCAAATTGAACTTGCTATATTTTGTTCTAGAATCATCCACTAAGATCTTTCGGGACTCAATAAGTCATAGTTTAGTGTGTGTTAGATACACCTTCAACTATTCTTACTTTTCGCAAAATTATATATACATGTTATTGTTGACCTCATTTTTGGTTGAGGTTTAGTTTTTCCTCTTTAGTAGCCTAGGGTCTAGCCAATTGACTTTTCTATTGACTATTCTTAGAAAACTAAACAAGGAACCCTCACCATCAGAAACTCTACACTTATTTTCTTATTGACTATTCTTAGAAAACTAGACAAGGAACTCTCACCATTAGAAATTCTACAATTTTCTATTGACTATTCTTAGAAAACTAGACATGGAACCCTCACCATTAGAAATTCCAAACTTCTCTGTTGACTATTCCTAAAAAACTAGACATGGAACCCTCAACATTAGAAATTCCAAACCCTTCTCCACTCAACTTGAAGTTCCACATATTGCTTTCAACCTCTAAATACTTAGTAGGTGGGCGTCCAATGAGGGATACTCAAGATGAGTCACCCTTAGGATTGTTGGACCTTAAGGTTAACCCTGGGTGTTGGTCTGGAGCTAAGGCANTTCATCTTAAAAATTGGATCCATAGAGAAAAATGGAACGCATTTGAACCAGAGCGAAACTGTGAAAATTTTGCCTTTAGGCGCTGACGGTGCCCTCAACCACGCCGATGGCGAGACCGGCAAAATGGCGGTTATATGGATTCAAATGGCGGTTTTTGGTGGTTTTTGGGTGGGAATTTACCTTTTTAACTCCGAAATTTGATTCCTAGTTCATATTTTCCCTCCAAAATGAAGTGAAACTCCACCAATTTCATTCCTATGGCATCCAATTTCCCTGATAATCCCAGAATGCAAGTTTTCAATCAGTGAAAGTTTATTAGTGTGAAAGCACAGTGAATCTTCAACAAGTTACTAACAAAGAAAAGATTGATCAAGGAACGAGGATTCGTAAATCGCAAATTGAATAATCCCAAGACGATAATTGAGGAAACGATAGTGAGGTGAAGATGGGAAGTGTTGTGCTACACTACCACCGTCGTGGTGGTTTCTGTGGTAAAAGAATTTTATGCAAATTTACATTGAATTAACCAGGGAGTTGTTTATGTGCGAGGAAGATGGATCACTTCCACTCCTGCACAAATCAACGAATTATACATGATCGAAAATGTTCTTGTCTGCCACTTCTCCAATTTTGTCCTGACAAGAAACCAGATGAATGAAATTTATCAATATTTAATGGACAAAACTGATGACTGGGAAACATGAGAAAACAAGTATGTTAGTTTTTCTGCGACACTCCTAAATCCTGTTTCAAAACATTGGTACTTTTTCATTTTTGCAAAACCGTTATCGACAATAAAGATCGGTAAAGTTTCTAAAGAAAGTACTATTTTGAATTACTGCATCCAAAGGGGACTGCCGATCGACATTGAATCAATAATTGTGAAGTCAGTTTTGGGTCTGATCATTCATGGATCAACTTATGGGCTTGGACACCCCTCCATAATTTTCTCACTTTGCAGTCAGTTCTAAGTGTCCTACGAAAATTAGGAAAAGGTACTGATACCTTGGAAGCCTTTGGACCCAACTGACAGATTCCCAGCTTTTGAAGATGAAAATGACATCACTATTATGGTAGATCAAGCATCTTTAAATTCACTGCCGATTCAACCTTTAGTTCCGGACAAGACTCTCGTGATCCTGCACAGAATCAAGAAATTGGAGAAGGAGGTACAAAATGTCATGAAAGCAATTAATAATATCTTTGATTTCTTCAATCACCTAGACTGGAGGATGAAAGAACATTTTGAGCACTCTGGATATTTAGAAGATAGTTTCATACGACTGATGAAGAGGATGAAGTTAATAGAAGAAGATTCCGCTAAATAATTTCCATTCTGACCCTTCTACAACCTCTTCGTTCATGTGCAATCAATGGGTGATCTCAAAGGAAAATCTAGTACTGAATCTGAAGATTAGTAGATTTATATTACTACCTATATGTCTATCTATGTATTTTGATTTGAACTTTGTATTTACTTTGCTTTAGAATTATGCTTTTAGATCTTTGTATAGTTGAGACTAAGCATAGAATGTTTTTTTTTCAGCATTTTGAGTGTTGTGGCTTAGATTGTGATGCTGAATTAATGTATTGAGGTTGAGAAAATACCAAACTTAGGTGTGTTATGTACATTGTACCCCTTGGAATTTATATATATATGTGATGTTTTGTGTTGTGAAAGTTTATAGGTGCTAAGTACATCAATTAGTCACTTAAAATTATATCTATAATGATTGAAAAGATGTCGTTAAGACTTGAAATTCATCGAAATTGCGAAAATTCGGGATTTGAACCAAAATCAGTAGAGCCCGCCGACGATGCCCACAACGGATTCTTCCCAAGACTTAGGATTTAATTCTAATAGAGTGTGCCGATGGTGAGCTCACAAAAAAAACCTTTAATTATGATTTTGACAAGTCAACCACTACTATTCATCATCCCCTTCTTCCTAAAACACCATTTTCGACCTAGGGCTTGAAAAATCTTGGATTGGGAGGCGATTTCAAGGCTTTTTGACACCGGATTTGATCATCTCTAGGTAAGAGCTTCACTCCAAACTAAAAATATTTGATTTTCACCATGGATTTCTTCCACATTGAGGAGATCCAAAAAATTTGAGGATGTGAAGAAAATTTTGGAAGAAGTTCATGGATCTTAGTGTTGAACTCTTAGAATTACTATTGGAAGCCATGATTTGCATATTTAAAGTAATTTTTGGAACTTTTCATAATTTGATTAGATTGAAATGGCTCCACGTTGAAAGTGACGGGTTGAGTTTGACGAGTCTCGCTTCGTCAATGCGATGGCTCAAACAAATTTACTTCCATATTTAAAGGAAAGAAGTATACACAAGATTAAGTTTTTGAAAGTCTGGGAGGAGAAATTAAACGAGTTAGTACTAAGTGAAGGTGGGAAAACTTTTGTTACACCACCAATAAAGCTGATGTAAATGTTTTGAAGGAGTTCTATGCCAATGTAATCAATTCTGAGGATGGAATTGTTCAAGTGCGTGGATTTCTTGTTGAGTTTACTGCCGCCCGCATCAACACTTTTTACGAAGTCCCACCCTTATAGTTGCCAATATGAATCCTTTAGTACAATGGAAGGCCCCCTTAATGATGTGATCAACTTTCTCACTGGCTGCCAATATGAATCCTTTAGTACAATGGAAGGCCCCCTGAATGATGTGATCAACTTTCTCACTGATGGAAAAGGAACATGGAAGATAAAGCAGCGAGAACGGGTAAATTTTTCTGCTTCCATGTTGAATGCCACCTCTAAGCGTGACACTATTTTATTTCCTCACTCGTTACTGACTTATCACCATAGTGAGGTAACAAGAGATAGAGCTATTCTGAATTTCTATATTCAGAATAATAGAAATATAAATGTGGGGACCTATCACCATAGTGAGGTAACTAGCGATAGAGCTATTCTGAATTTCTGTATTCAAAATAATAGAACTATAAATGTGTGGAGAATAATTTTTAAAAATATATTGACTGCAGCAAGGAGTGAGACTAGTGGAGGTCTAGGACATCCTGGACTTATTTATGCGATTTGCAAACTTTCTGGAGTGGAAATTGGAGATGAGAATGGATTTACCCTATGAAACCCATTAGTAAAGCTAATTTGAAGACTTATGAATCCTATGAGAAATGAAGAAATGGGAGTATAAATCAAGAACTTTCTACTAGTAGAGATGTCCCCTCTACAAGTTATGACCTTCCACCTTCTAGTTCCCCTACCCTCTCTGATTTAATGAATGAGTTGACCTTGCAGCGGAAGAGCATAGAATTGATAACTAAAAGGATTGGAGGTTTAGAACGTCAACACGATTACGATATGTGAGTACCTTCTCAGTATCAGCCCGATCCACCTGCTGATCAAGGAGATGAAGATATAGCTTAGGATTTTGATATTTGATTGTAATTGATGTACTTATATTTGTACTTTTATTTCTGTGATTTTTTTTGTAATAGAAATATATGTTTGTGTATTTGAACTTTCATTTTTATTATTACATTGTACTTGTAAAGTTAGTGTTATAGTTAAATGTGCACGTGTAGTTTAATAAATGCTGAGTAGTATTTTGTGGATTGTATTGTAATGTGATTTTTATTTTCGCATTTTAATGGTAATTGTTTTTTTTAGTGTTAGGAAGTGTTGTGTTTGTTTAATGTTTTAGTATTATACTTATTTCAAAATTTCATTACCCAGAAGTTTCTCTAATGATTTATATGTGTAGAAAGCTCCTGATATTACAGACCAAGTGAAGTAGAAATGTTGAGAAGGACTGCAAAAATTTCAGAATGATGAAAATGCCTAAAATACTAAGGTATGATTTATATTTAGAGTTATTCTTTCCACCTGTATTATTTTATATTGAAAAGTTTAAGTTCGGGGGAGGGAAGAAAAAGATTAACTATTAGATGTCCTCTATTTCAATATTTTCAAAAATTAATTATATGATTTTATGTAGTGAATTTAATTCAGGTAACTATATTTTTTATAGCTATCTAGATATTATAGTAGATTTAAAGAAATATTTTTGTAATGAAAATTAATTTCGTAACTTATGATATTTAGTATAAGAGAATAAGATTATAGTTAACTATTTAAAGTAAAGGAAACTATATTTTAAAGTATTAAGAATCTAGAAATTCATTTTAGAAGAAAAGATTGGGGCTCAATGATGTAAAAAATATGAAATATTTATAGGGTAAAGGAATGTTTTGAGTTTGAAATTTAGGGAAAGAAAAGTGAAGTTCAAAATCATTAAAGGCTATCCAGATATAGTAATCCTCACTTGAAAAAGGAAAAAAGAAAGTATTGAAAACATTCCCTAAAAAGAAAAGAAAAATAAATACGATTGAAAGCAATCCAAATGAAAAAGAGAAAAGAAAGAAAAGAAGTTATGAAAGTGAGGAGAAGCTTGAGGATATGCCTAATCAAAAATTGGCTTCACTGGATCTACCTAAAGGGAAAACCTAAATA
>JXCR01148474.1:50851-89500 GCA_002079205.1 Phalaenopsis hybrid cultivar
CCTATTAAACTTATAATTTTTTCGCTTAATGGAATCATCCTTAATTAAAATTTTAAGGACTTACCAAAATACAGCATAGAGTTAGGAAANGATTTTGAGGTACAATGCTCTTTCATTTAAACTATGAAAAATATGGGGTCAATTTGATTTCATATTTTTCTAAAANTGGTTAATTTGATTTTATACTTCAACATTCTTCTGAAGCGGGCGACGAGATTTTGATTCTGGTGATCGACAGCTTCTTACGGGTAACTCCCCTCCAACCCCGAAATAACGCCGACAATCCTTCAAGGTAGATATATTCCTCGTGGTGTTGTGCTCGATCATTTAAACTATTACAAATGTGAGATCGGTTCGCTTTTGTATTTTCAAAATTAAATTATTAATTTTTCTAAATTATATATATATATATATATATATATATATATATATATATATATATATATANAAAATAAAATGTATATGTAAATCAAAACGTTCTTCTGAAGCGGGCGACGAGATTTCAATTCTGGTGGCTGACAGCTTCTTACGGACAACTCCTCCAACCAAAAATAGTGTCGGCACGCTTAAGCACGTATATAAACGACACTACAGTTTTCTTATTTTATTTCTACAATTAAAATAAGGATTTTCTTAAGTAAGAAAAAGTTTTGTTGTTATCCCCGGCAATTACACCAAAAAATTGACCCAACACATAGTTACACAGTATTTTTAGTTCAAAAATATGGCCAAAAGCTTGTTCCAATTTATATTTTTAGCGGCCAATGTGAAAAATTAAATATTATATTAAGTTGACAAATTTGTTTACATACTAGGAGTACTACACAAGTATACGTATCATATTGATAAATTAGGCTTACACATTACATTACTTAGGGCTCTAATGGAGTCCTAATTATCAATCCCACGAGGATTGACAAGAATCTTATAGGATTACAATAGTAAAGTATTCTTTAAATTGTAGTTAACTTATATAGGAAATGATAAAAAGTTTTTGTGTAATACCTAATCCTACAAAATTAAAAGGAACGTTAAGTAAGCTAAGAAAATGCAGAATGTAAATGCAAGATAATGTAAAAATGCTAAAATGTAAAGTTACCACTGAGCAATTCTAAATTAACAATGTATAGAAGGGTTCAAATTTGTATAAAACATCCTTCCCCTTACAATGAGATAAAACTCAGTGTAGTAATAAAATAAATTTAAATATAATTAATGTATTGTGCAAAATAGGAGCATACCTATTCTTTATCATATCTAAAGTGCATAAAGAACATTGGTTAATCCAGAGTTTAGTCTTTAAACAAATCAATTGACTAGATCGATAATTAAATTAAGCATATAGTTTGAATCATCAAAATTTATGGAATTTAAAGCATTTTTATTAAACTTCATTCCAACACATACTTATTCCTCATTGTAGGGAGAAAGACAAAGGGAGGTACTCAGATCTCATGGCGAAGAAACAACAAAAAATGGATTTATTGAAAAATATAAGTTTGTTAAACAACTTTAAGGAAAATAAATAAAGTACACAACTTATTTTAAACTTCTTCCCAAACAATCCTTCTAGTTCTTTTAAATCACTCGCTCTCCTAACTATTCCACTCCAATCTCACTTAGAACTGTAGTGAAGAAGCTAACTCTCACTTCTTTTCTCATTCAAGCCTCAGAAAGCCTCTAAGACTTTCTCCTCTCCAAGGAGACTTCCCTTCTATCTAAAATAACTCTCCTTTCTCTCTAAAAGAACCCCCCTTTAAATCTCCAAAAGTATCTTTAAATAGAGCTCTCAAAATCTCTAAGATTTTCTTCAAACACCCCTTAAAAATTTTTTAATGTTCATTTAATCTTCTACATAATCGTCTCCGGCGCCTAGGCGCCACATCAACATTGGTCACTTTGCTTCATTTGACTCCAACTTGCTCCATTTTTATCTCATTTGCTCCATTTTCTCCATTTTGTGTACCTAGAAATAAAAACATCAAAAATATCTTTCATTAAAGAGCAGTATCATTAAAAAAAGGTATTAAATGTGCAAATAAAAATAACATATTTAGGCATGTCAAGTGCGTGAAAACAGGAGCTGAATTGAGCTTATGCGGAGGCACTTCGTAGTCATGCTTGAATCACATGCATTTGCACTTGAAGCAGTCACACCAAACATTGTTATGCCTCATTTGGATGTGGTTGCCCCCAGGCAAAGAACTTAATTTTGGGAGTTCGGCCTCATTTCAGTCATTTGAAGCTTGATAGTAGCCCATACTAACTTAAAATGATAGAGAAAAGGTTTAGAAGTGTTAAATATTCCTTCTTAGGGTGGAATTGTCTATGCTCAATTTTTAAATCATCTATAAATTCTAATGATTTGTCCAATTTTTAGTCGTCCTAAAAATTTTTACTGTCAAATATTGTTTGCTTATTGATACTTTTCTCAAATATGATATATGGATTGCTTTAGGATTGCTCTCCTCATAATGGCTTCTAAATCAAAATTCTTCCAAATAATTCCTATTTTTTTTATTTTCTCTTCGATTTATAGAATAAATGAGCATTCATAGTCTACATAATCTTGACCGATGTTATCAGGTGATTGTCATGAGGAAAAATGTTTAGAAATAATGATAATACTAGTCGAAGATGAGGTTTTAGGTTTGTAACAAAAATAGTTAGATTATTGACCCTCATACACAAAAAATATATGCATTTTTAGACCCATATTTTATACTTATTTTTTGTGATATGACACTTTAATGGAAGATATTTTTTGTGTTTTATTGCAGGTTATTAATTTTTAGGGCTAGGAGCAAAAAAGAAGCAAAAAGAATGAAATTTGGAGTCAAAATGGAGAAATTGAAAAAAATTTCAGCACTGATGGTGCCAAACTGGGCGCCGATAGTGTCGTTTGACCGAGAAGATGAAATAAATTAAATGGCCTCTGACACCGACGGCGCTAGAATGGGCGTCGATGGAGCCAGTGTCGGTGCATGCCCAATTTCTAGAAGATTCGATGAGCTTGGATGCTTTTTGAAGAGTTCTGGATGCACTTATTGGGGAACTGACCCTAGGCTTTATTTAGGGCTGAATTTTGATCAGAAATGCCCCCCCTCCTTTGCACCATTTCACATTCTTCCACTCACTAAGTTTTCCTCTTCGCACGCCTACATTCCACGTCATTCCACACGATTAGTTAGTTATTTTCCTTATAGTTTTGAGTTTTTTTGGTGAGTTTAAGTGTGATATCTTCTCTAAGAAGTGTTGGAGAGGAAGAGAAGTGAGAGATTTTTTCTTCCTACATTTTCTAAGAGATGCTACAAGGGATTTGCTTTGAGAAAGAGTTTCAGATAAGTGTTGATTGTTTTTTATTGTTGTATGAACTTTCTTTTATATATGAAATTTGTTCTTTGTTGTATCTTTCTCATGAAGTCTAAGTAGTTTCCTTTTTCTTTCTCCCTACTCTAAGATATGGTTAAATGAAGAGATAATTTGGATGTGCTAATGTTAAAATTTAAAATAAATTGTGATGGTTTTTCAACTTTGCTCNACATACTTCAACGTCCTTCCGAAGCGGGCGACGGGATTTCGATCCCGGTGACCGACAGCTTCTTACGGGCAACCCCACAAACCAACCCGAAATAACGCCGACAGTTATGAAAGCTGATGTTTTAGCGGAAATGCCGAGAAGATGACAGGTATGCTTTTATAGTGTTATTTCTGTCATTCTATTTTCTACAATTTACCTTCGCTGTAAAAATTATAACTGCTTGGTTGTGTACTCTACTTTTCTTGCAAAAACAAAACAACTTTTCAAAACTTAATCAACATTTTCAAAAATCTAAAATAAAATGTTTCAAAGGTAACCATAAATCCTTTGAAATATCATTAAACATAAAACGTCCTTTTAAATTTACAGGAGTCCCTCGGTGGAGGTAACCCACATTTGCTAACCAGTTCTCCCCGATTTAAATGAGCCTAACAACTCATTTAAGCTAAGTAAATTCAAAAGAGAATAGTTATACCAAAATGAGGAAACTGTGGGATCCTAACTAATGTGACTCTAATCAACTTTAACCCCCCATGATTGAACTTTAAACTTGTCATTTAAACCTTTTAAACCTTTAGACTTTATGACTGCTACTTTACCGAGGAGCCTAGAGCTAGCTTTGTGGGCAGCCTTTTGCAACAGCAATCTACAATAGCATGTGGAGCTACAATAACACATCCTTCCTTAGAATTAAACAATAAGGCATAGGATTATGAGGTTGTCCACCTAGTGCGACATAAATCCTCAACCTTTTTCTTTAAGCTTTTGTATAGCTCTGCTATATAATTTAAGCCCTAACTCGCCTTAGAACTCTGAGATTGTCATTTGTCACGACCTAAATTCTCACATCTTTCAGGTTGTTTTTGTGATCGTCTCACATAAATGTAAGCCTTAATTAATAAAATTGGCAGGATGTAACATTTATATAATTCTTCTTATCAAAATTGAAGCCAAACTATAGGATAGCTTGGGAAGTCACTGAGGTTCTCCTCAGGATCCATGACATCCCTTAGTTCTTCTTCCTTTGGATTCAAAAATAAATGTTCCAAATTTGAGGCATTACCATTTCACACCTCTTTGTCCAATATTTTGAAAATTCCTATCCTTTGAAATTCTTGAAGACAATATCCCCTGATTTTTATCGAGAGTTTTCTTAGGTGACTTCAGTTATCTAAGATGTAATTAATTATAAGGGATTGCCTTTATAGGAAACTTTCAAGAACCCAACTTAATATAAACCATATTTAATTCTTTGTATTAAATAGATGAACTTGTAAGTTAATAAAAAAATGGTTTTTTTGCAGATTTAAACGGATGTCATAAATTCTTTAGTTTATTTAATTAAGCATTATCAATAAGTAGTGTGTCTACCCTTCAGGATTGATTCATTGCTTGCGGTATTAGGATCGTTTCTTTAAACTATTGAGCATATGAGATTGGTCCGGTCTTATATTTTCAAAATTTAAAATAATACTTTTTCCCAATTTATATATATATATAACATAAATTAAACCGAGCGTCGGGATATCCATTCCGGCAACCAACAACTTCTAATTTAGCAACTGACAGTACATCAAGTAGGACATATGGAGCGAAACATAGCTAAAATAGAGTGAAGCGAAGGTAAAATGGAGCATATTGGAACTAGAAAACTGGCGCCTAGACTCCAGCCTTTGGGTGTCAAGCGCTCCACCTAAGCGCTTTGGCACCAGCTTAATGGGCACCTTGGCGCCAGCTTACTGGGTGCCTAAGTGCTAGAACCCAACTAGGCAACCCGAGAAGGTGGCGCTTAGGCCCAAAAAATTGGGCACCAAGGCACAGATACCAGCCAAAACGGTTCCTGCAATTATTCAGCACGATTAGGGAGGTTATTTGACAAATTTTAACACTGCCTTGGGAAGGAAAGAAATGTAGAGGATTCGTAGGTAGATCTAGGGTTTGGTATTTTTCCTTTTTTTTGGAGAGATTGCTGAGGGTTTTTAAGACAAATCTATAAGGGGATCATTTCAACATTTCAGGGAGCACTTGGATAGATTGTTGAAGGAACTTTTCATCTCTTTTCAAAGGAGAAAAGCTAAATATCATGTTACCATTTGTCTTGTACTTGTTGTAAACACATATTTAGTGGATTTGCTTTGTTGAATAATGAGGATGTCTATGGAGTTTTCCATGTTTTATGAGTAGATTCCCCTTACCTTTCTCTTGTGATGAATATGTATGATTTGTAGAAGGTATATATTTCTTTTAGAATAGGTCTTTAATATCAATGTGATGAGTATTCTTCTATGCTTCATTTAATTTTTCATACTGGCCATATTAATTGTTAAAATTCGTTGTGATCCATTTGGACTCGGAAGAGCAGTGGAAGAATAGTTAGAGTTTTCACATTATTCTATAGGCTATAATGAAAGTAGACTATAGGTAATGAAAATAGACAAGTAAATATGTTTTGATGGGTTCAATCTAGGGTTTAAAGAATTAAAACTAGGTTAACCAAACTTCTTTACATGCTCGGAAGAGGGTAAACAAGATATACACTCTTATCTTTCACGAGCCACAATAGCAATTCATAATATTCAATCATAGAATCCACTTATGCAATCACAAGATAAAGGTAGCTTTTATATCATGAAATTCACCAAACTAATTGGTCTACTTAGATTTAGCTTTAGACTTAGTGCTGTAATTTAAGATTAGTTGTTAGAAAAACCACTTTAATCGACATTCCAAAGCAAGATGTATAAGTAGTAGACTAGAACTTTTCTTAAAGGAGTAATTACCACAATCTCTGTAGGATCGACAATCTGGGCTCAATATAGCTCCATATTACTGAAACAATATATATAATTACGTGATAAACTCTAATGTGCAAGAACATCTAATTTTAAGAATTCAATCAAGTTGCTAGGGAGCGGATCAAGTTTTCTGGTGTTATTACTAAGACTTAAATAATTGTGATACTTGTTGGGGAGAATAAACTAGCCAGAGGGAAGCTTCACTGACATTGGCGGAGGTGGATGCTAGTAGACGGAGCGCCTGTAGCAGCAACTTCCCTAGGTAGTGAGAGGTCGAGTGCGAGAGGGGGAGGCCCATGTGAAGTTAGAGGGGCCGACTAGGGCAGGAATGCTTGTAGCCACACGTTAGGAGGAGAACTGGCAGTATGATCGCTGATAAAAGCACTGATGGGGGCACTCACAGTGAGGGAGAGAAAGCAAGCCAAGCCCTAGGGCTGGTTAATGGAAAAATAGGGGAGGGTTGTGTGAGAGATTGTTTATCAATGAAAAATGAGAGTTTTTTTTCTTATATTAATTTTTTTATATTTTAAACCTTTTCTTAATAATCAAATGTGTTGATTGACATGTTACCTACTCGTGCACGGAACCTCAGCAAGATGAGTGTCCTCCCTAGGTAAAATTGAAATTTTGGATAAGCTCGCGCAGTCTGTATTGCAATCTAGGTCTTTTGCACAAGTTTGTCAAAAACCAAGGTAATTAGATCCTAATTCATGCCCAGACGTCCAAATAAAATCTCTCATCCCTTCGAAGCCATCCGACAGACAAATGCAAACTGACCTTCGCCTGATGAGCTAATACTAGAGTCTAGTAGAATGACTCCATTTACATGCCCTTTACTACGCTTTAGAGTGTCTTAAATGGATAGCAGCACTACAAATCAATACATGCATCAAGCAAAGTTTCATAGTGTTCGAGCGGACATTCTAAACTCTCGACATCAAAAATTGATGCTAGCAATTATCCTAGAATTTAATGGTGGCACTTAAATGAGAAATATAATTTTTTTTTATGAGTAAACTTTTAGATCATAAAATTTGAGATGTTCATGAAGAAACTAATGTTATATGGGATAATGTAACAAGTAATATCAATAAACTGTAAAGATACATTTGGAGAATCAAAAAAAAATTCTCATAAATAAAAATAATTAGTGATAGAATAATAATATGCAATAAAAGATAAAATATAAGAAATTTTATCTTAAAAATTTGTTTTTAAGTAAAAGTTTAGAGAATTGAGAAAAATATAGGGTTGCCCATTAAAATTTGTATTTTGTGATCTTTATAATATATTAGATACTAAAGATGGTAATGGATATATGTTTAAACTAGTCAACTAAATTGGATAAGAAAAGTAAAATTTTAGTGAATTAATTATAAAAATAAATAATTACTTTTTTTAGAAGATAACATTCAACATAAGCGGGTGAGATATTTTGATAAAATTTTCAATGAAGATTTTGAAAGTATAATCGACTTTAATGATTTTTAATATTGTTAATAATAATAAAACTTTTTATTTTACCATCACATTAGTAAAATAGAAGTTTAAAAAGCTTTAAAGAAAATAAAGTGTTGAAAATAAGTGTGGTCTAGTGGTATTCCCGTAGAAATGTAAAAAAGCTTAGAAGATTTGAGAGTTTCTTGGCTTACTAAATCTCTTAATATTAATTTAAAAACTAAAAAGATGCTTTAAGAGTGGAGGATGGTCCTTTGATCCCTATTTTTTATAAATAAAGGGGATGTATAAGATTCAAATTTTAAATAATTTTAGTTAATATGTCATACATTAAAATTGTGAAAAAAGTAGTTGAACATAACTTAAGATATGATACAATGATTTCTCAATATCAATATGGATTTATGTATGGGAAGTCTACAATTGAAGCTATACTTTTTTTGGCAGATTTGATAGAGAGGTACAGAAATAGTAAACAACATCTACATTTTATTTTTGTTGATTTAGAAAAAAAACATATGATAATATTCCAACAAAAGTGCTTTGGAGAGTTCTAGTAAAGAAAAGTGTTGATATGACTTATGTTCAAGTCATTAAAGACATGCACACTAAAACTAATAGTTGTGTTTGAGCAAAAGAAGGATTGACCAAATATTTTCTTACTTCAGATGTATTACATTAGGGATCGACTTTAAGACCACATCCTTTTGCTTTAGTTTTGGATGTCTTTATTGGACATTTACGTGAGAATGTACCTAGATGTTTGCTTTTAATTGAAGATATCCTTCTTGTGGATAATCCTAGAGAAAGAGTTCGTGAAAAACTTAAATTATGGAGATTAACCTTAGAATCAAAACACTTTTGTTTTAGTAGATCTAAAACTGAATACATTGAATGTAATTTCAGTAGTAATGGATCTAGTGGCGAGGTTGTAATTATGAGTGCTCAATTCAATAAAAGTATTCTTTGTTTTAGATACATCAGGTCTATTGTTCAAAGGGATGGAGATATAGATGGGGATGAGTGGCTTTACACGTATAGACATATAAATGAGAAGCCTAAAACTAAGTCCAATGTTGCTGAGATAAGAATGCTTAGGTAGATGAGTGGCTTTACACGTTGAGACAAAATGCAAAACAAATATATCCATGAAAGGTTTGGTGTAACTCTAGTGACAGGCAAGATTAGAGAGGGCCGAGTTAGATGGTTTGCTTACATTAAACATCGACAATCTAATGATCTAGTTTGGAAGGTAGATATTTTTGGTTTTACTTTAGTTTAAAAAAGGTAGAGGTAGACCTAAAAAGTCTTGGGCATGTTGTATAAAAAATGGTCTTAATTTGTTAGAATTAAGTGAAAATGTAACGCTCAATTTATATGACATAATGGAGAAAAAAAATCATTTAACCGACCCCACTTAGTAGGATAAAGTCATGTTGTTGCTGTGATTTTATATCACTAGTCTTTCATATCACATCAAATACATAACTATTTAAACTTAAAAAATGAAATATGAAAGGGGGTACATATGTAAAAATTAAAGGGCATTTACATACTCAACCAATTCTTATGTATTACATATCTAACAATTAAACTTTACCTTTTTACATTTACACCACCGGACAAATCATTCACATTAAAAAGAGAATTACATCTTTTTCATGTATAATAAAGTGACATGTATCTAAAACTTGAAGTATATGTATTAAATATATAAATACATAGGAATTAAAAGTTATGCATGTAAATCTTTTTTTTTATTAATAATGATTAATCAAATTTTGTAGTTCACCTCGTCATGTAATATAGCACTTTTTTCACTTTCAATCTTGTGGGAAAGCTGCAACTTAGAGAGAGCATGTTCGCTAAAGTGGGATCAAGGATTCCCACTTTGCATAACCTTTTCATTATATCTTTGCTAGTGGTGGGGAAGAAGGACAAAAGGTTAGGAGTATTTGGTGATTGGCAGCATCCTTCCAACAACTTGTAAGAAATAGATATATAGGATAAGGATTATGAATCATTTTTTTTATTGACTAAATTAATAAAACTGAGAATATGCTGAGTCTTGTCATTTCGTGAAAACGAGAAAATATACCGTCATCCGGAAGTGTGAATGATGGCTTAAGTCGCACTGTGCCATCGAACGCAAGGCATGGTGTGATCCACGCATCGACTACAGATCCAATTATTCCAACATAACATTGTTATCTTCAAGCTCAAGTAGCTGTTTGGTTGGATCTTCCTTCATTATTGAAGCTTTTACTTTGGTCTTATCAATTCCATATTTTTTTAGATGGTTAATACCAATTATCAAAATGCACATGGAAGATCATAACTTTAAAAAGAGAGAATATTACGTGACATAATATATTTTCCCTTAAGTGGGTGAAGCCCTCTAAAATCATTGCATAACACTCATTTTATTTTAAGAAATTATTCCGTACGGACACAGCATGCAGAGATGCATGTGGTGTCCGATCTCCATAGTCGATCACCACAATCAAACTTTTTTTTAAAACAAAAAAAAAAAAGCTTGAAAGCGGGGCCCACTGAAATACATCTTTGCGGTGATTGACGGTGAAGATCAGACACCGCATGCATGCATCTCTACATGCGGTGTCCGCATGGAATAATTTTTCCTTTTATATGGTGTAATTTGAAAAGTTGGGTATTGCATATTTTTGCCTATTAAAATTTGTACGAAATAATGTTTATCATATCGAAAACATAACCACACAATTAAGATTTGGCTAACGGTTACAATTGGAGTTACAAGCATACTACATTAATTTATCTCCCTTTACAGGAAATTAAATACATATACGAATTTTGTATCACAATATATATCATGATACATGTTTAATTATGATGAGTTTGGTAGTTATTAAATTTATTTATAGATAAATACAATTCGAAAAATAATAAATTTACATTATATTGTGTTCATTCTAAAATAACTTTAATAGCTTAAGAAATTCATTCTTCTCAAATTTAAATAAAATGCATCCATTAGGCTGAATTGTGTTCTATTTTTGCTTCCTTTTCATGCCACACAATTCTTAATTCTTATGTAAATTTTGATATTTATTACTTAGTTGTCATAAATCTCCATTCAACTTTTAAATGGTTAGTAATAACAATAGTTTTTAATGTAATTTTAAATACTAGAGTGTTATATATGTAAATATAAAAATAAAAGGATAGATCTTTAAATATATAAAAGTTGTGCTGTAATCATGGCCTATAAATATATAAAATAGATTATGTAAGGGCATATATTATGAATATAAATTTGTTTAGTGAGATTAAGGCCGTGTTTGGCACTGCGTTTGGGACGCGTTACGTTCTCGATCCGTGTTGGTGCGCTATTTGTGGCGGCATTCGCGACACCGTTCACAGAAAAGCAACCATGAAAGAAAAACATTTTGTTGCTGACCTTATTTTTTCTCAACCATATTTCCCTTAGCTAAAGTTTGACAAGGCTTCACTTGAGCTTGATCTTCATTGAAACCCTGAGCTTTTTTATTATTTTGTCTCCCAAAATTATTGTAAAGCTCAAAACCTCATTTTGAAAGTTGCATGAAGCTTATTATCACTAATAAAACCATGTAAACTAATTTGATAATCACTTGAAATAATTTTTTCGTAAAGATATGCATGAAAATGCTTTTACATAAAAATTTTTCAACGAGACATTATTTTTTTAAAATGGACTTCATCATTTTGTCCATGTCATCAAAATCTTTCAAATGAGTTCTTAGGTGCTTAATTCAGACATCGTTAGGGTATCTTTTAAGCAAACAATAATTTAGAGAGAGAAATTGATAATTAGGAGAGATAAAATGATAATGTAATCATAAATCCATCAAGATAGCTTCAAATCAACTCCAGTCTTTAATAAAAGTTCCTCTAAACTAAAAAATAATCCATTTCGATCAATAAAATCCAATAAAAATTTTTTCTATCGAACTTGACATTTTTTCTCTCCTGGGATAGCGTGGGCCACTTTGACTAGTCATACATCTCTATCAAGATTGATTTGACTAAAACCAATTGAACCATTAAGGTTATTGAATTATTTTCTATCAAATTGGTCAAGGTCAAATTTTTTACCATAACCACCTCCAAACTTCAAATGACATATCTTGAGATAGAGAACTCCATTTTTTAAACAATTTGGACTGTCGGAATTCTTGTCTTGCTCTCTTTCAAACGGCATATAAATTTATTTTTTCCAAATTTCCTATGTCAGGTTATGAATTTTTCTCCCAAAGTTGCTCAAAATTACATCAATGCCACTCAATCTAGCTCATCCAATCAATTCCCCATCCAACCATCCTCCTTGCGCCACCCATAACCACCTCCAGCCAAAATTCAATTAATTTTCCCTCCAAACCAATTAAATTCTAGCCAACCATTTCAAAAGCCTAACCTCCCTCTTAGACTCACCCATCCACTCCATTAACTAAATTGCAGCCCACTTTCTCCTTCATTTTTCTCCAACTGTAGCCCCCTCACTCCCATTTCGTTCTATTACACACCCCATTCTCTCTCTCTCCATCTCTCAATTTCGTGCCCCTTTCCCTCTCTTCTCCAATTCCTCTCATCTCCCAACAAAAACTTCTTCCTCTCCACAAAAATCGAGAACTCCATTTGGAAGTTCTCCATCAAATTAAGACCAAAGCAAGAATAATTCAAAGAGCAATGCAAGGTAAACTAGAAATATCTTCAAGTAAGGAAGTTTAAAAACCAAATCAAAGTTATAACACATATTTTCTCCATGTAAATTCAATTTTACTCATCTATACATGTTTTCATGCAACTGAACAGGGACCAATTGACCATAGGTATAACATATTTGAAGTTGCAACTCATCAATGACTTTAATAATGTGGTAAATTAGGAAGGCCCTGATTATCACATGTGATCTGGGTCATTTATGCAGGTTAAAAAGTCACCGAAGGACGCACATCCAGCTCGAATGCCACAGAAATTATCAAATCATTAGGGGAACACTAAGATTTATATTTGGTCTTGATATCCGTTCGAAGCATGAAACCTGAAATATCTGCTACAATAAGAAGAAATGCCAATGGGCTTACATTCATCCATAAGGGGTACACAGGATAAGAAGACTGGATTATCTCCAGTAATTTGAGTCATTCGCTATGCTTCCTGTAAGAAACCCATAGAAATTAATCACGGTTCACATCAAGCGAAGCATCTATCTGAACAATCAAGTGGTCATAAAGACCAAAGAATCTGACTGAAATAGCAACTAACTAGTGACTTTAATAGTGTAATCAATTGAGAATGCTCTGATCATCTTGTGTGATCTAGGTCATCTACTAGTGAATCAAAGAGGAATGCCTTACTCCAATTTTGTGGATTTTTTTCCTACTTTGAATCATTATTTTAAGGAATCAAAACCTTACCCCATTTTGGCTGATTTTATTCTTATCCCAAAGTTGTTTTAAGGAAAGGCTGCCTTTCTTCAATTTAGGGCAGCTTACTCCCAAACCTCAAATTTGATCAAACATGTTTGTTACGTTAGGGATGAATGCCTTACTTCTATTTAAGATAGCCTTACATTTAACTTAAGCAGTGAATAACGTAATGGAAGAATGCCGAATTATATATTGTAATATGAGTCATCTATTGCACCCCCATGAAAGAACCAGCTAGAAAAACATATGGTTCGGGCAGCACAGAAATAGATGACAATAATGTCGATGTCAACAAATGAGATGTCTGCATAAAAGAGCCAACAAAGAAAGTCATATGGCTCAAGAAGAATTGGATTTTAGATGAATAAAGTGTTCAAGCAGTTTAAAACACATTAGAAAGAAGCAAAATGGGTGATTCTTACTGCACAACGTCACGGTTTTGTCGGATATTAAGATACCATGACTAGACACAGATTGTTTAGATATCTAAAGTGGTCTAACGAATACGACATTTCATCGAGCAAGGTGATGAGAATTGACCAAGTTAAGTATGGTGTTGAAGGGTTGTTAGATGAACAAAGGAATCCAACCACCCAACACATTTGCAAGTCCTAGCAAAGCGACCCTTATTAAGAATTTTCTCTGTTGACGTAAGGATACCCGACTAAGCATGGATCAACTAAGCAAACAAAATGCTTGAATTGATACGACACACTTTTTGACAAGGTTAACAAAGTCAGTCGAGTCGATCAAAATACCGAAAAGGTTTCTAAAGGGTTGATTGCATGGGACGGCATAACCTTGAGGTACTTTTTTATAGGCTATACCTCGGTAGCCCTTATGGGGATTTCCTCAAGGGCGAGCAAAATGGTTTCTCATTAAGGAAGGTGTTGCCAACTGATTAGGTATTGATCTTGATTTTTTTAATGTAAGGATTTATGAAGTTGACACCACTACAACACCAAAAACTTGATCCTTGTATGCAAAATAAGTTGTGTAAAATATATATAATTATAGGTAATTAATATTGGGATTATACGCAAGTATACTTACATTATCAAGTAATAATGGACTTTCTATTTAAGTCCCAAAAATCGATTCCACGGGGAAGGTGTAAATTAGCAATGATAAATTTTATCAGGAAATTTACAGAAAATCAAGCGAAACCACTGTCACTAATTTTGAATGTTGAGATATTAACCAAACTAAATTACTTAACTATTAGCAAAATTGAAATGCAAATTTTTAATAATAACTACTAATCTACTAACTATGTTTATGTAATGAAGGTTTTTTATGTGAAAAAACATCCTTCCCACTATAATGAAATTCTGGTGAAAGGAGATGAGATAAATGTTTATAATATATATTATGCCAAATAGAAGCAATTTTAATTTTCTACCCTGATACAGTGCATAGAAAATCATTTGTTAATCTTAGGTTTAGTCTTTAAATCTGTGGCTAGTCTAGGAAGATATCGGCTCCCACTCCAGAGCTCCCACTTCCCTTCACCTCAAGACTAACTCTCACTTTAGTTTTTAAACACTAAGATCAAATTGAGGATTTTAGTCTGTCACCCTAAAGATTCACCAATTCTACACCCAAAAAAGAATATTTCTCTATTTATTTGCACTTAATTTCATGAACAAATTTCTCCTTCATGAAATCAAATGTATCCTCACTTTGTTGTAGAACGCATACTCCATTTTCCAAATCATATGTTTCACAATATTTTTTAACAAATCAATTGACCAATTGAAACGTAAATCATATGTTTCACAATATTTTTTAACAAATCAATTGACCAATTGAAACGTAAATTAAGTTTGGAGTTGAAAAATCATCACAATTTATTTTATATTTTAATTATGGCACATTTCATATTATCTCTTCATTTCACCATATCTCAGAGTATGGAGATAGATAGAGGGAACTACTCAGATTATCTCTTCATTTCTCCAGATCTCAGAGTACGGGGAAAGATAGAGGAAACTGCTCAAACTTCATGAGAAAGATATGACAAAACAAAAATTTCATATATAAAAGAAAGTTCATACAACGCTAAATAAACAAACAAACTTATCTAAAACTCTTTCTCAAAGCAATTCCTTTATAGCCTTTCCTTAGAATGCAAGAAGAATAACTCTCTCACTTTTCTCCTTCTCCAACACGCTTATAGAAAGTTTCACACTAAATCTCACCACAAAAACTCTAAACTATGAAAGTAAAATTACTAATTGACTCCAATATGTGGTGGAATGAAGATGGATTATGGAAATGTAGCGTGGTGGAATGTTGTAGAGCGAAAAGTGAACGTAGAGGATCCCCTTTTTTGATGAAATTCGGCCCCAAATAAAGGCCAAGGTCGGTTCTCCAAGAGGTGCCTCCAAAAACTCTTCAAATATCTTTCAAATACATCCAACCTTCTATAAATGGAGTCTGAACCGCCTTTGGTGTCGTCGGCGCTGAGTAAAAATCCTCCATCTTTCGGTTGTTCTGCACCGTCGGCGCTGACCTGGCGCTGAGTATTTCCTCAAAAACGTCATTTTGACTCTAAAATTCATCTATTTTGCTTTCTTTTTGCTTTAAGCCCTAAAAATCAACAACCTACAAGAAAGCATCAAAATACCTTCCATTAAAGTGCAATATCACCAAAAATAGGTATAAAATATGGGTCTAATCCATTAAAGTGCAATATCACAAAAAATAAGTATAAAATATGGGTCTAAAAATGCATATATTTTATGCAATATCACCAAAAATAAGTATAAAATATGGGTCTAAAAATGCATATATTTTTGGTGTATCAAAAAATGAGTATAAAATATGGGTCTAAAAATGCATATATTTTTTGTGTATCAAAATCCCCCAAACTTAATGGTATAAAATATGGGTCTAAAAATGCATATATTTTTAGTGTATCAAAATCCCCCAAACTTACATGTTACTTGTCCTCAAGGTAACTTCTCTACTATATAAAAATATAACTTATGGTAAAGAATTTAAATTTTAGACTTTCAAATTTTAGTTCTCTAAATATAATAGTTTTACTTAAGAAAAATTCAAAACAACTCTAGTTAATACTAAAGGTGTAAGGATATTCAGTAATTAAGTCTAAGGTTTTTGATCCTCTATTCTTTTCAAGAAAAATTGCAATTTATTATATTAAAGTCACTTAAGAAATTCATATGAAAAGGTACTTCATAAAACTTTATTAATAATTAAAATAATATTCAAATCAAAAGTTTAGAAAAATGTGTCCAAGTCTTTTTCCTTAAGTTGATTCAAGTGAAGCCAATTTTAATTAGGCATCTCCTCAAGTTTTTCCCCACATATTTTCTTTTTCTTTCCTTTTTCTTTTCTTTTTCTTTTCTTTTTTATTTTTTATATGTGAGGATTACTATACCTAGATAGCCTTTAATGATTTTGAACTTCACTAGCCTCTTCTTAAAGTTAAAAACTTTTTACATTTCTTCACTTAACAAATTTATATTAGCTTAAAGATTTTATAAAGTTTAATTCTTTTCTTTTTACATGAATCTTTTAATATTTTTAATACTTCAAAAATACAAATTACTTTACTTAAAATAGAACAACATAATCTTATTCTCTTTTACCAAATATCTTATCCCCTAGAATTAACCTTTATTATTTAAAATTTTTACTTAAATTTATTATATATTTAGAAACATAAATATAGTTATCTCAAGTTAACCCCTAATACCAAAGGTCATGTTCTTTAAATTTATAGTTAAGTGAGGATAAATAAAATTAAGTTCTTTCTCATGTTTTAAAAATGATTTTTTTTCTCGCCCAAACTTAAATTTTTAAAAGACTTTTACATGAAGAACTTTAAGAATGAAGGGTGAAAGAAAGCATTAAATACATAAATAAAAAATCATACCTGTTGGAGATTCTGATCTTTGAACATAAATTTTGAAATATTGCAGGTGCTAATATGAAAACTACAAGGCTAAAAACATTAAATTGCACATAATACATATAAAATTTGCTAAGAAAGAGCTAATCAAAATACATAACAAAGTGTTGAAAATAACAACATAACTAAACTAAACTCTAAAAATGAAAAAAGTTTTCCACATTACAGTTTCACATTACATAACAAATAAACTCTTCAGCAACATCACAACACAAACAATACAATCACACAGTACAAACACAAATAAACAAACAAAAAGATCACCAGGCACTATCTTCTTAATCATCGACATCTAACTTCTGCTGCTTATATGGAGTATAAGAAGGGTGAATAGGGAACTGAACTGTATGGTCACCCCTTAGGTATCTTACTAAAGCATCATTATAAGCAACATCATACTCAAATTTTTGGCAAATCAGATCATCAGTGTGAGCATTTCAGGCCTCCATATTTTGCATCCTATGATTCATCCTCAAAATATCTCACTGTTGAATCATCATCTAGTCCAACAACTCCCTGTTGCTTGGGTCACTTGAAGTAGGCTCACTAAAAGTAAGGGTTCTAGAAGTAGAAGGAATATCCCTAGCCTGTCTTCTAGATCTCCAATCAAAAACCTTAGAAGTTTGGTGCAAATTAAACTTCTAAGGTTTTTGACCTCCCTGAATCTTGGATGTAATCTTCAATTTAGTTGTAAAACTCAACATATTTTAACAAATCTGTTGACCTCATTTTTGGTTGAGGTTTACTTTTTTCCTCTTTAGTAGCCTAGGGTCTAGCCATAGGACTTCTCCTGTTGACTATTCCTAGAAAACTAGAAAAGGCACCCTCACCATTAGAAATTCTACCCTCTTCTTTACTCAACCTGAAGTTCCACATGTTGGTTCTAACCTCTAGCACTTAGTAGGTGGGGTCACTATGGGGGAACTCAAGATGAGCCACCCTTAGGTCAACCTCTAAATACTTAGTAGGTGGGGTCACTGTGGGGGAAACTCTAGATGAGTCACCCTTAGGATTGCTAGACCTTCTCTAAATACTTAGTAGGTGGGGTCACTGTGGGGGAAACTCAAGATGAGTCACCGTTAGGATTGCATCATTAGAAATTCCAAACTCTTCTCCACTCAACTTGAAGTTCCACATATTGCTCTCAACCTCTTGTACTTAGTAGGTAAGGTCACTATGGGGGAAACTCAAGGTGAGTCACCCTTAGGATTGCTGGACCTTAGGGTTGACCCTAGGTGTTGGTATGGAGCTAAGACATTCACTAAACTCAGTACACTCACTACACTCATCTACACCCACAATCACTCATAACCCTAAACTCAAATTTCTAGCCTAGATCCCTTGATCTTTTGGGATACTCATGCAGATGGTCTCCTAAACCTACTAGCCCTAGGGCTATGGTTTGGCTAAGACCACTATGTAGAGGACCCAAAATGGGGTTTCCATTGGTCCATGGCTTATTGGTGATGTTTGGTACCTCAAATCTACCAAAATATCCATCTTGGCCTTTTACCCCTAAAACACCCCCAAATTACCAAAATACCCCTCCATAGCTCAAAATCCCAAATATTCCAAAAATTTCCAAAAAATCCCAATAAATCTTAAATAACCCCAATTTCATTTCTCTCAACTACTACATGACCCAATTTGGCCAATTTGACCATCTTTAAGCAAAATCCCCAAATTGCCCTTTAAAGACCCAAATTTCCCCAAATCCAACTCAAATGTCCATCAATTTGATCTCAATTGACCTCAATTTCAATCCTAAACTCAAATTCCCTTTTGATATGATTAAATTAAACCAAATCTAGGTTCAATTGGTCCATTATTTGAGCCCAATTTTGATTTGGGTCAAAATCCCAATTTTGACCGTATGACCTAATCTCACCAAATTGAACCCATAGCCTAGTCAATTGGCCTCAATTAATGTTTCAAAATCTTTATAACATTCCTATACATCAAAATCAACCATAAAATGGCCTTGGTAAAGTCTCAAATCCATTTGATATTGGCCTAAATCCAAAATTCCCAAATTTAGCCCCAAATTGGCTAAGTCCCCAATTGATTGCCTTAACCTCCAAATTGGCATCCAATTCATGTTGGAAAATCTTCATGAGGTCCCTATTGACCATTTATAACATTAAATTTGGAATTATCTTAAGGCTAACCCAAGCTAGACCCAAGCCTAGCCCAACATGACAAAATTGATTAAAGTTCAAAATTCCCTCAAATTGACCCTTCAATTGAGTTCAAAACCACTTCCACCCAACATGACCAAAATGATTAAAGTTCAAAATTCCCTCAAATTGACCCTCCAATTGAGCTCAAAACCACTTCCATCCTTGATTTAAGTTCAAAATTCCTTCAAATTGACCTTTCAATTGAACTCAAAACCACTTCCATCCTTCACCAAGATTTATTATGATCATCTACACTAAATGCAACAATCAATTGAGCCAATTGACATGGCTAACCTAGCCCAAACTATGATCATCTAAACCAAATGAAATAATCAATTGAGCCAATTGACATGAATAACCTAGCCCAAACCCAAGTTTTGTTTTCAAATTGACCTTTCAATTGGGCTCAAAACCATTTCCATTCTTCACCAAAGTTGTTCCTTGTGATCATCTACACCAAATGCAACAATCAATTAAGCCAACTGACATGGCTAACCTAGCCCAAACCCAATCTACACCAAATTCAACAATCAATTGAGCCAATTGACATGGCTAACCTAGCCCAAACCCACTCTACACCAAATTCAACAACTAATTAGTCCAATTGATATGGCTAGCCTAGCCCAAACTTAAGCTTTGGTCATTTGCACTCACTTGGACCCTTTCACCAAAAATTGACTTAACCATGTCTAAGCCACCAAAGTAATGATTTCACAGCCACAAAAACCTTCCTAAAGACTAGGCTAAACCCTCTTAAAATCACCATGATAAGCTATGGACCAATGGATCCCCAAATTAAGGGATTTTACCCATTTTTTGACCTAACTTGAAATATCTCCAACATCATCACTTACTTGGGAGATAATCATCATTAGCCACCCCCTGACTTCCCTGAGCTAAGAGGTGACCAATGCCTAGTCGGCCAGCCACCTTGGTGGCTGGAAAATGGCCAAAACCATGGCCAAGACAAGGGATTTTCATTAGCCACCCAGCTGCTCATTGGAGCTTCTCTGCCCTCCACATAATCATCATTAGCCACCCAGCTGCTCATTGGAGCTTCTCTGCCCTCCACATAAGCAACCAAATGCACCCCTCAATTGGCCATGGCAGCCAACCTAGGCCATTTTATTTAAACTCCCCCTCCATGGAAAAAGAGAGAGAGAGCTTAAAATTCTTTGGGGAGACTCTGTAGAGCTTCTTCAAGAGCTTCTTGGAGACCTCTTGAGCTTAACTAAACCTTCCTTAGCCACTCAAATCCATTGCTTGAGTTAAATTTTGGAGCTCAATTTCAAGGCCGAAACAGGACATCCTCCAAACGTCCACCAAATTAAAATTAATTGCACCAACACCATCCCAACATCAGGAGAAGAAGATCCCCCATAAAAGCCCCATCAGCCGACCACCCTAAGGTGGACTTCGACCAAACCCCCAAATCGGCCTTGATCGAATTTGTGTCTAGGCACTTCACCATGAACAGAGGCTCCATCCCTAGGTTTCTGGCACCCACATAAAACTTCTACAAGCATCCAATCGAGGTTACCCCTCTTGGACCAAGGTATTCAAAGTTAACCCTAAACCGAGCTTCTTTTAATTATTCATGAATATACAATCAATTTAAGGGTTTATCAACCGTATGGATGTGTTCTACTAGTCAATACGAGCATTTTAAAAAACAATTAACTCAATTTCGGGTCCAGTTCACTTGGGACGATGACCCGTGACCATCAGATCGAGCATGTATTGATCGGGTGGTCCTGATCGCGTCAGACAGACTGCTGTCCGACATGGGCCGGAATGACCTGACTGGCCGCGCCAATCACACAGCGACACGTGGCCTGTTCGACCCGTACGAGGTTGACATGGATAAGTAGGAAAATAGGGGCATTTTCTTATTTATTTAATCCCCAAAATTTGAAAAATACATAACTTTGTGTATAAAAATCACAAAAAAAAAATAAAAATACCCTCTTGCTCAGTGAATAGAGGAAAACAATGTGGAATAATTTTCAATTCCATTTGATGCATAAAATATTTTTAATTAATTAAACATTATTTGGAATCATTTGATTCTCCATGCATATTGACACATCACCTTAGCTTGCAATTTTGACATGTTGTAAGCTCTATCAAGGGAAACATCATTTGATTTTTCAAAAATCAGATGAGGTTCCTATACAGAGATCCATATTTTTCAAGTTTTTTCACATTATTTTCTTAAAATAATCATGGAAATTATCATATTGATTAGAAAATTCTAAAAAAATTTTGAAAGGTCCACCATCACTAGAGAAGCTTTTGAAAATAATTTCATAGGTCAAGTCATTTAAAATGCTCTTAAATTTTACAAACACTAAATCACTAAGATAATTAATTTTGGAAAATTTAAACATTTAAATGACTTGATTTTTAATTTCCACTATGGTTTATGATCCAGAAAACTCATCATAAAAATTTCAAAATATTTTGAGTTCATTTGACAATTTAAAATTGATTTTTTAAAGATAAAAACCACTCTTGGCATTTAAATGATTTTTAAAAATCAAAATATAACTCAAAAAATTATGAAATTGAGTTTTTTGAGTTCTCTGTGATCAGGGGTATTTTTTAAAAATAAAATGATATTTAAAATAAAAACTTGATTTTTAGCCTATTTTAAATATTTAAATAATTAAAAATCCATAAAAATCACAAAAATAATTAAACTCATGGAAATGTTCTAAATTGCTTTCTAATCACTTAGGAACAATTAGAATATTTTTCCAATTTTTCAAATAAAGATATTTAATTTCAAAGCTTAAAAGTAATTTTTAAAAGGCTAAAAATAAGTTTTTACTAAAATAATTCCAGTAAATCAAAGAAAAATAAAAAATATATATATAATTTTCTTCTTTGAGTTCTCTAACCTTAGGAAAATTTTTCAAAAATATAAAACTTAATTTTCAATACCTAAAATATTTTATTTTTATTAAATAACCTAGACCTTAAAATAATTTTAATAAATCACAGAGAATTCAAAAAATTATAAACTTTGATCTAAAGGCTTCTCTGGTCTAGGTCTACCTCTAGTAAAACTTTCATGGGATTATATATTACCTTGGTCAAGTTAGGAATTTTCTTTGAAAACTCCTATCTTTGCATGAAAATAATTATATAAATTAAATTAAATTTTGAAAAATCACATTTTCTCCTCTGATGTNTGTAGAGGAGTTACTTGAGGACAAGTAACATGTAAGTTTGGGAGATTTTGATAAACCGAAAATATATGCATTTTTAGACCCATAATTTATTTTTATTTTTTGTGATATTGCACCTTAATGGAAGGTTTTTGATGTTTTCTTGCAGGTTGTTGATTTTTAGGACTTAAAGAAAAAAAAGAAGCTAAAAGGATGGAATTTGAAGTCAAAATGATGTTTTTGAAGAAGTACTCAGCGCTGACTGCGCCAAAGGCAGCGCCGACGATGTAGAACAACAGAACAAATTAAATTTTTACTTAGCGTCAGCGGTGCCAGACTAGCGTCAACTGTGCCAAAGGTGGTTCAGCCCCCGTTTCTAGAAGGTTCGCTGTATTTGGAAAATTCTTGAAGAGTTTTTGGAGGCACCTCTTGGAGAACCGACCTTGGGCTTTATTTGGGGCCGAAATTCATCATGAAATGGACTCTTTTTCACTCCATAATGTTCCACCACGCTCCATTTCTGTAATTCTTCATAATCCATCTTCATTCAACCACCATATTGGAGTCCATTAATGATTTTTATTTTATAGTTTAGAGTTTGTGTGGTCAGATTTAGTGTGAAACTTTCTGTAAGAGTGTTGGAGAAGGAGAAAAGTGAGAGATATCTTCTTCCTGCATTTCTAAGAGGGCTATAAGAGATTTGCTTTGAGAAATAGTTTTTGATAAGTTTTGTTTTCTTATTAGTGCTATATGAACTTTCTTTTATATATGAAATTTGTGTTTTGTTGTGTCTTTCTCATGAAATCTGAGTAGTTCCCTCTATCTTTCTCCCTACTCTGAGATATGGTGAAGTGAAGAGATAATATGATGACCAATATTAAAACATAAAATAAATTGTGATGATTTTTCAACTCCGAACTTAATTTACATTTCCATTTAACTAATTGAATTGTTAAAATATGTTGTGAAACATATGATCCAGGAAATAGATTTCTACAATAGAGTGAGGATCACATTTGATTTCATGGAGGAGAAATTTGTTCATGGAATAAAGTACAAATAAATAGAGAAATATTCTTTGTTTGGTGTAGAATTGGAGAATCTTTAGGGTGACAACTAAAATCTCTAATTCGGTTTTAGTGTTTAAAAACTAAAGCGATAGTTCACCTTCAGTTGAAGGGAAGTGGGAGCCGATATCCTCCTAGCCTAGCCACGGATTTAAGGACTAAACCTAGAATTAGCCAATTATTTTATATGCACTATATCAGGTTAGAGAATTATAATTGCTTCAATTTGACACAATATATATTATAAACATTTATCTCATTTCATTTCACCAGAACCTCATTGTAGTGTGAAGGATGCTTTTTCAAGTAAGAAATCTTCATTACATAAACATAGTTAGTAGATTAGTATTTACTTTTTAAAGTTTGCATTTCTTTTTTTTCTAATAGTTAAGTACTTTAGTTTTGATAACATCTCAACATTTGAAATTAACGACAGTTATTTTGTTTAATTTTCTGTAAATTTCCTAATAAAACTTATCATTGCCAATTTACACCTTCCCTGTGAGATCGATATTTGGGGCTTAAATAGAAAGTCGTTTATTACTTGATAACGATACGTATATTTGTGTAGAATCTCATTATTAATTGCCTATAATTGTATATATTTTATACAACTTAATTTTCATACAAGGATCAAGTATTGGGTGCATTAGTGGTGTCAGCTTCATAAATCCTTACATATAAAAAATTGAGATCAACACACTTTTTAATTTACGGGAGTCCCTCAGAGGAGGTAAGTCATGGTTGCTAACAAGAACTCCCTGGTTTAAATAGGGTTCATAACTTGTTTAAGCTAAGTAAATTCCAAAAAAAGTTGTGATACCAGAATGAAGGAACCAAGGATCTTAACCAGTGTCGCTTTAATTAAATTTAACCCCCCCTGTGATATTTAAGTAACTATAACCTTAGGAAACAATTGATTTGACATAAAGACTGAACACATTAGAAAACTTGACCTCTAAACTTGATACATCTCTCAATCTTTAAGATTCGACACTTCTAAAATGAAACTCACCACAACGAGGAGCTTGGAGCTAGCATTATGTGCAGCATGACTATCTTCGACAACAAAACATGTCTACAATAGCTAAACCATTTCTTAGAATTAAGCAATAAGCCATAAAATTTTGAGGTTGTTCGCCTAGTGCGCATAAATCATCACTTTATCTTTTGGCCTTTGTATGGCTCTGTTAAACAATATAAGCCCCAACTCGTTTTGGGATTTCGAGTTAGTCGTTTGTCATGACCTAAACCCTCACATCTTCCAAGCTATTTTTAAGATCGTTCCACATAAATATAAGCCCTAATTAATAAAAATTGGCAGAATGCAACAATTAAATGATATTTCTCCTCAAAATTTAAGCTGAACTATTAAGTTGCTTGGGAAGTAACTGAGGTTCTTCTCTGGATCCGTGACATCCCTTAGTCTCTCTTCCTTCGAATTCCATAATATGTTCCAAATTTGAGCCATTATTTTTTTTTGTATACCACTTTTGTTTTTTCTAGTTGAAAATTCCTATTCTTTTAAACTTTATGAACTTATTGATTTTTATCGAGAGTTTTCTTAGGTGACTTTGGTTATCTAAGATGTAATTCACTATATGAACTTTTCCTTATAGGAAGCTTTTCCGAACCTAGTTTAATATAAACCCTATTTAATTTTTTATACTAAATAAGAGAACTTGTCAGCTTATAATAAAATAGTTTTGCAGACTAAATAGATGTCATACATTTCTTAGTTAATTTGATTGAGCCCCATCGTTAAGACATATATTTATCTTTTGAGATAGATACACAGCTTAAGGTGTAGTGCTCTTTCATTTAAACTATGATAGATATGTGATGGGTTTGATACATATTTTTCTAAACTATACACATATATATATATATATATANTCATGACTACGTAAAGCTTAACCTTTTCAAAATTAATCAAGACACTCACCTATGTCTTAAGGGCTTAGTGGTGACTTAAGCTAAATCAAAATTGACTAAATGAGGATTAGAGAAAAAACATATAAATACATTAAACATCTTTGAGACACCACTAAGCTCAATTAGGATTAAAATTTGGCTAAGTGATTCAAATTACATTAACTTGCTTCTTCAAGGGTCTTCACCCACATAATTTTCAAATTAAATGATAAGTGATAATTACCTTATTCTTAGGGAGAATTGAAACATCAGAATTCACTGAGTAATAAGGGTATTTACAGAATGAACCATTAAGCAACATAATAAGTTTAAATGAACTTGAGGCTTTTCACCAGTTGGTGAGAGGGAGGCATGGACCTGCTTCCCCTTCCTAGCTTGTTGGATACCTCAGAGGCCTATTAAACTTAATATTCTTCACTCAATGAAATCATCCTTAATTAATTTTAAGGACTCACCAAGATATGACATAGGTTTAGGAAAATTACCAAAATTTTACCTTTCCTCCTCTTCATAAACTGCCTTAACATGCATTTTCTAAGGATCCACAAAGATATGACATATGGTTAGGAAAATTACCAAAATTTTACCCTTTCCTGCTCTTCATAAACTGCCTTAACATGCATTTTAAGTTGCAGGTGGTGGAACGAGAAGACTCGCCAGGTACACTTTTACAGTTTTCAGCATTGTCTTTCTTGTACTTTCATACTGTATTTTTATACCTGCAATTTTGCATGCTAAACCACGATGACACCCTGCATGAAAACTAAAACTAACAGGATAGCCACATAACCATAACCATAACCATAACCAAAATTAAAAATCAACCAAGATAAAATTCACCGCCACAACATTCAAAATATAAAACAACTCAAAATTTAATCACAAACATCACACAAAACCACAACTTCAACTAAATTAAGATGTCTATATCGGATGATCATAAATTCCTCGAAGGAGGTAACCTACGGTTGCTAACGAGCTTCCCATGGTTTAAATGAAATTATGGAACTCATTAAGTTGGGTTTAGTAAGTTCATTTGAACTAAGGAATCCAATAGAAAATAGTGATGCCGGAACGAGGGAACCGTAAGATCGTAACCGGTGTCGCTCTAATAAACTTTAATATGCCCTCATAAAATTTAAAGAACTTCAACCATAGGGCCCAACTGATTTGGTATTATAACTTGACAAACTAGATAACTCAAACTTGTCGCATCAAGGAGCTTAGAGCTAGCATGGTGGGCAGCACAGCCATCTTCAACAGCAAAACTTGTCTTCCCCAGCTAAACCAATCTTCCTTTCTTTAACTTGAACAACAAAGTCATAGGACTTCGAGGTTGCTTGCTTATGCAACGTAAATCCTCACCTTATCTTTAGGNGATAAAAAGCATTTTGAAGAAGAAGTACATTTTGTAGAAAATGAAAAATTTGAAAAGAATGACGAAGTTATTTTAGGCGAATTAGAAAATGACAAATTAGATTATGTTCAGGAAAGATTTGAGATGTTGGATATTACGGAAAATGCCTATAAAAATCTATTTCTATCAATTATAAAACCACCTGAACTTGAGATGAAAGTATTGCCTAGCCACTTGAAGTATGTATTTTTAGGAGACTCATCTACATTACCTATTATTATATCTTCTGAATTAAATGATCTGCAAGAGCAAAGACTGTTAGATACATTGAAAAGATATAAGAAAGCTTTCATAATTAAATGATCTGCAAGAGCAAAGACTGTTAGATACATTAAAAAGATATAAGAAAGCTTTTAGAACTGTAAGAGCAAAGACTGTTAGACACATTAAAAAGATATAAGAAAGCTTTTGGTTGGACCTTATCAGCAAGAGCAAAGACTGTTAGATACATTAAAAAGATATAAGAAAGCTTTTGGTTGGACCTTAGTTGATATTAAGGGAATTAGTCCTTCAATCCGTATGCACAGAATTATATTAGATGAACAATATAAACCAAGAGTTTCAGAAGATGGTATGGAAGCAGACCCTACAAAAATTCAAGTTATATCTAAACTAACACCTTCTACAAATGTAAGAGAGGTTAGGAGTTTTATTGGACATGTTGGATTTTACAGGAGTTTTATTAAAGATTTTTCAAAAATTACCAAACCTCTATGCCAAATTTTAGAAAAGGACAAGAAATTTGAAATTACTGAATGCTGTTTAAAAGCCTTTGAGTTATTAAAGGAAAAATTAATTACTGCTCCTATTATAGTTTCACCTAACTGGGAGAAACCATTTGAACTGATGTGTGATGCTAGTGATTATGCTATTGGAGCTGTTCTTGGACAAAGATGAAAAGATTTTTAAAGTTATATACTATGCTAGTAGAACTCTTAATGATGCACAAATTAACTATACTGTTATTGAAAAAGAGTTACTAGCAATTGTGTATGCTTTAGATAAATTCAGATCTTATTTAATTAGAGCTAAATGTATTGTGCATACTGATCAATCTGCTATTAAATATCTGATGCAAAAGAAGGATGCTAAACCAAGGTTGATTAGATGGATACTTTACTATTAAATATCTGATGCAAAAGAAGGATGCCAAACCAAGGTTGATTAGATGGATACTTTTGAAAGAATTTGATTTTGTGGTTATTGATAGAAAGGGAACTGATAATCAAATTATTGATCATTTGTTCTTATGCAAAAGAAGGATGTCAAACCAAGGTTGATTAGATGGATACTTTTGATGCAAGAATTTGATTGTGATTATTGATAGAAAGGGAACTGATAGTCAAATTGCCAATCATTTGTCAAAACTAGAAAACCAAGAATCATCTGACACTGACAATGAAATTGCAGACAGTTTTCCTGATGAACAACTTTATAATATTAATGAGTGGAAAATACTATGGTATGCTGATATGGTTAACTATATTATAAGTGATATTTTGCCACCTATGCTGACACTGTAAAAACAAAGGAAATTTATTCATGATGCAAAAGCATATTCTTAGGATGAGCCTTATTTATATAAACAATGTAAGGATCTTATTATGAGGAGATGTGTACCTTATGAAGAAATNGCCGACGGTGAGAACGGCGGGATGACGGTTTCTGGAGATTAAAATGACGGTTTCTGACGGTTTTAGGCGAGATTTACTCCCTATAAATTTCCAAATTCGATTCTTAAATTCGTATTAGCCCAAAGATGAAGTGAAACTCTCCCAAATTCATCCCTATGGCTTCCAATTTGACTTAAAGCCTTCGATTTCAAGTGTTCAAATGGAGAAAGTTCATTAGTTATGAGGCACAACAAATCTTTAACAAAGTGCTGACAAAGAGGTGATTAATCAAAGAAAGAGGTGATTAATCAAAGAAAGAGGATTCGTGAATCGAGGATTGAACAATCCTTTGATAGTAATTGAAGAGAGGATTGTGCATCGATGATGGGAAGTGTTGTGCTATACTACAATCGCTGTAGTCGTTCTTGTGGTGAAGGTGTTTTATGCTAATTTGCATGGAATCAACCTAGGAGTCGTCTATCTGCGAGGCAAATGGATAACTTTTACTCCTGCGTGGATTAATGTGTTATATATGATCGAGAATGTTCCTGTCTGCGACTATTCAAACTTCATCCCGACAAGAAATCTGATGAATGAAATCTACCAATATTTGACGGACGAAACTGAAGACTGGGAAATGAGAGAAAACGGGTATGTTAGTTTCTCTGCTACACTTCTAAACTTCATTCCTAAACATTGGCACTTCTTCATTTTTGCAAAACTATTACCGACGATGAGGATCGATAAATTACTAAAAAAGTGCTATTTTGAATTACTGTATTCAAATGAGACTGCCGATTGATATTTGATCGATAATTGTTAAGTCGATTTTGGGCCTGATCCTTCATGGATCAACTTATGGGCTTGGACTTCCTTCAATAATTTTCTTACTCTGCTATCAGTTCTAAGTATCTTATGAGAATTGGGAAAATGTACTTCTACCTTGAAAGCCTTTAGACCCACTGAGAAGTTCCCAGCCAATGATGATGAAAATGTATGACTATTATTATGAATCAATCGTCTCAGAATTCACTTCCTATTCAGCCTTTAGTTCTGGAAAAGACACTTGCGATCCTTCGTATAATCAAGAAACTAGAGAAAGAGGTACAAAATGTTATGAATGCAATTGATAATATCTTTGATTTTTTTTATCATCTAGATTGGAGGATGAAAAAGCATTTTGACCACTCTGGACATATCGAAGGAAGTTTGATACGATTGATGAGAAAGATGGGATTGATAGAAGAGGACTCTACTGAAGTATTCTCATGACGAACCTTCTATAACCTCTTCATTCATGTTCAATCATTGAGCGATATCAGCGGAGAAACAAGCACTGAATCAGAGGAGTAGTCAATTTACTTTACTACCTATATGTCTATATGTGTGATTTGATTTGAACTTATGTGTTTAATTCGCTTTTGAATTTTACTTTTAGATCTCAGTATAGTTGAGATTGAGCAAAGAATGTTTGTTTTTAGCGTTTAGAGTGTTGTGACTTAGATTGTGATGCTGATGTATTAAGGTTAAGAAAATACCAAACTTATGTGTGTCGTGTAACGTGTATTGTAACCCTTAGATTTCATATATAATTGTGATGTTTGTACTGTGAATGCTTATTTGTGTTAGTACATCATTTAATCACGTAAAATTTATGTCTAGAATGATTAAACGGATGTCGAAGAGGCTTGAAATTCATCAAGATTACAAAAATTTTGAAATTGAACAAATTTTGAAAATCTCACCGACGGTGCCATTAATGCTGCCAACGACAGATTTTTCTCGAGACTTGGGCTATTTAGATCAATAGAGCTCACAAACGGTGATGAAGACCCCGCTGATGGCAAGATACCTAAAAAACACTTTTAACTACGATTTTGACCAGTCAACTGCCACTATTCATCATCCCTTTCCTCCTAAAAAAATGAAAATTTTGATCTAGGGCTTGAAGATCTTGGATTTGGAGTGATTTCAAGGCTTTTAGAAACTAGATTTCATTATCTCTCGGTAAGAGCATCACTCCAACCTAAACGGGAGGAGAAGTTCAACGAGTTATTATCAAACAGATGTGGAAAAACTTATGTTATACCACCAATAAGGCTGTTGTGAATATTGTTAAAGAATTTTATGCTAATGCGTTCCATTCTAAGGATGAAACCATTCGAGTAAGAGAGTTTTCTGTTGAGTTTAGTGTCACCCGCATTAACTCATTTTATGAAGTCACAGACTCCTACATCTGCAATTATGACACCTTTAGTACAATGGACGGTCCATTAAATGAAGTGATTAACTTTCTCACTGATGGGAAACGGACATGGAAGATAAAGCAGCGAGATCGGGTAAATTTTTCTGCTTCCATGTTGAATACCACATCAAAAGCGTGGCACTATTTTAATTCATCTACTCTGTTACCTACCTATCACCATAATGAGGTAACAAGAGATAGAGCTGTTTGAAATTTTAATATTCAAAATAATTAGACTATAAATATGGAGAGAATTATTTATAAGAATATTTTGACCACGACAAGGAGTGAATCAGGTGGAGTTTTGGAACATACTGGCCTCATTTATGCACTTTGTCAACTTTCTAGAGTTGAAGCTGAAGATGATGAAGAATGGGTTTACCCTATGAAACCCATTAGTAAAGCTAATATAAAGATNCACCGACAGTGCCATCGACCCCGCCGACGGCGAGATCACAAAAAAAACACCTTTAACCGCAATTTTTGACCAGTCAACTGCCACAATTCATCATCCCTTTCCTCCCAAAAAATGCAATTTTTGACCTAGGGCTTCAAAGATCTTGGATTGGGAGGCGATTTCAAGGCTTATTGACACTGGATTTGATCATCTCTAGGTAAGAGCTTCACTCCAAACTAGAAATATTTTATTTTCACAATGGATTTCTTCCACATTGAGGAGATCTGAAAAATTTTAGAATGTGAAGAAAATTTGGGAAGAAATTCAAGGATCTTAGTGTTGAACTCTTAGAATTACTATTGGAAGCCATGATTTGCATATTTGAAGTAATTTTTGGAAGTGTTGAACTCTTATAATTACTATTGGAAGCCATGATTTGCATATTTGAAGTAATTTTTGGAATTTTTCTATAATTTCATTGAAATGGCCCCATGTCAAAAGAGACGGGTTGAGTTTGATGAGTCTCGCTTCGTCAATGTGATGGCTCAAACAAAATTTATTTCCATATTTAAAGGAAAGAAGTGTATACAAGATTGAGTTTTTTAAAGTCTGGGAGGAGAAATTGAACGAGTTATTNGGAAAAGTATAGAGAAAATAAATGAAAGAATTGGGGGAATAGAATGTAGACATGATTATGATAGTGAGTATATATAGAGTCACTCTGGCTTCGAGATAGTTTACTACGAAGCTTAAGACCGACACTACAGAGGTGAGCCTGATGTTACTTTTCTTGAATGCCCTTGTTATACTCAGTATCAGCCCAATCCACTTGTTGACNCATTGTAAAGGAGTTCTACACCAATGTAATCTATTCTGAGGATGGAATCGTTCAAGTGTGTGGATTTTATGTTGAGTTTATTGCCGCCCGCATCAACACTTTTTTACAAAGTCCCAGACTCTTATAACTGCCACTCCGAATCCTTTAGTATGATGGAAGGCTCCCTTAATGATGTGATCAACTTTCTCACTGATGGGAAAGGAACATGGAAGATAAAGCAGTGAGTGGGTAAATTTTTCTACTTCCATGTTGAATGCCACCTCTAAGGCATGACACTATTTTATTTCCTCTACTCTATTACCGACTTATCACCATAGTGAGGTAACTAGAGATGGAGCTATTCTGAATTTCTGTATTCAGAATAATAGAACTATACATGTGGGGAGAATAATTTAAATAAGAATATATTTACTACGGTGAGGAGTGAGACTAGTGGAGGTCTAGGACATCCTGCCCTTAATTATGCAATTTGCAAACTTTTTGGTGTAGAAATTGGTAATGAAGAATGGGTTTACCCTATGAAACCAATTAGTAAAACTAATTTGAAGACATATGAATGCCATGAGAAATGGAGAACTGAGAGTAGGAGTGAAGAACCTTCTACTAGTAGAGATGTTCCCTCTACAAGTTATGATCTTCCACCTTCTAGTTCCGTACCCTCTCTGATTTGATGAATGAGTTGACCTTGCAGCAAAAAAATATAGACTTAATAAGTGAAAGGATGCTCTCTGATTTGATGAATGAGTTGACCTTGCAGCGGAAGAGCATAGAATTAATAAATGAAAGCCTCTCTGATTTGATGAATGAGTTGACCTTGCAGCGGAAGAGCATAGAATTTATAAGTTAAAGGTTGGAGGTTTAGAATGTTGTCACAATTACGATAGTGAGTACCTTCAGAGGCATTCAAATTTTGAGGTAGTCTATTATGAAGCTCAGGCTCGACACTACAGAGGTGAGCCTAATNAATTAAACAACAAGAACAGGTAAATTTTTCTGCGTCCGTGTTGAATGCCACCTCTAAGGTGTGGCGCTACTTTATTTCCTCTACTCTTTACCAACTTATCAGCATAGTGAGGTAACTAGAGATAGAGCTATTCTAAATTTTTGTATTCAGAATAATAGAAATATAATTGTGGGGAGAATTATTTTTAAGAATACATTGAAACAAGTGGAGATCTAGGACATCCTGGCCTTATTTATGCACTTTGCCAACTATCTGGAGTGGAAGCTAGAGGAGATGAGGAATGGGTTAACCCTATGAAAACCATTAATAAAGCCAATTTAAAAACTTATGAATCCCATGAGAAATGGAGAATTGGAAGTAGGAGTCAAGAACCTTCTACNCTAAAAGGATTGGAGGTTTAGAACGTCAACACGATTACGATATGTGAGTACCTTCTCAGTATCAGCCCGATCCACCTGCTGATCAAGGAGATGAAGATATAGCTTAGGATTTTGATATTTGATTGTAATTGATGTACTTATATTTGTACTTTTATTTCTGTGATTTTTTTTGTAATAGAAATATATGTTTGTGTATTTGAACTTTCATTTTTATTATTACATTGTACTTGTAAAGTTAGTGTTATAGTTAAATGTGCACGTGTAGTTTAATAAATGCTGAGTAGTATTTTGTGGATTGTATTGTAATGTGATTTTTATTTTCGCATTTTAATGGTAATTGTTTTTTTTAGTGTTAGGAAGTGTTGTGTTTGTTTAATGTTTTAGTATTATACTTATTTCAAAATTTCATTACCCAGAAGTTTCTCTAATGATTTATATGTGTAGAAAGCTCCTGATATTACAGACCAAGTGAAGTAGAAATGTTGAGAAGGACTGCAAAAATTTCAGAATGATGAAAATGCCTAAAATACAAGGTATGATTTATATTTATAGTTTTTTCTTTCCACCTATATTATTTCATATTTAAAAATTTAAGTAAGGTATGATTTATATTTAGAGTTATTCTTTCCACCTGTATTATTTTATATTGAAAAGTTTAAGTTCGGGGGAGGGAAGAAAAAGATTAACTATTAGATGTCCTCTATTTCAATATTTTCAAAAATTAATTATATGATTTTATGTAGTGAATTTAATTCAGGTAACTATATTTTTTATAGCTATCTAGATATTATAGTAGATTTAAAGAAATATTTTTGTAATGAAAATTAATTTCGTAACTTATGATATTTAGTATAAGAGAATAAGATTATAGTTAACTATTTAAAGTAAAGGAAATAACTTAAGATATTTAGTATAAGAGAATAAGATTATAGTTAACTGTAATGAAAATTAATTTTGACTTAAGAAAAATTAATTTTGTAAATTAAGATATTTAGTATAAGAGAATAAGACTATAGTTAACTATTTAAAGTAAAGGAAACTATTACTTAAGATATTTAGTATAAGAGAATAAGACTATAGTTAACTATTTAAAGTAAAGAAAACTATAAAAGTATTAAGAATCTTGGAAATTCATTTGAGAAGAAAAGATTGGGGCTCAATGATGTAACAGTTATTATTAAGAATCTTGGAAATTCATTTGAGAAGAAAAGATTGGGGCTCAATGATGTAACAGTTATAGAAATTCATTTTAGAAGAAAAGATTGGGGCTCAATGATGTAAAAAATATGAAATATTTATAGGGTAAAGGAATGTTTTGAGTTTGAAATTTAGGGAAAGAAAAGTGAAGTTCAAAATCATTAAAGGCTATCCAGATATAGTAATCCTNACAAACCCCACACCAAAAATAGTGCCGACACTACCACAAAGTATTATTATTGATTCATGATTTGATTATTCAACTTTTATAGTCCTTATGTTGGATGGAGCCCAGTCAGGTTCGCCCGATCCCGTCATCCCGCTCTGTCGCGACCTGACTTCCGCTCCAGCTCACGATCGCGGAAAGTCACGACTACTGTTGTTCACAAACCACTCTTGTTCCCTGCTCTCACTCCCGCTTCCGCTTGCTCCCGCCTCCCTTGTTTCGCGAATCAGATCCAACCTGATCCTGCTCCCGCCTTTCTTCATCGTGAATCGAAGTATCACTTCTGTTCGCGAAACGTCGCCAACCTCGCCTCCTCTCGCGATAAAAGGAGCTGCTCTCCTTCAGATTTAGCTAATGTGTGTCTTTTTGTGTTTTTCTTTGAGCTTCCCCGGAATAGAAGAAGAGAAGTGCAAGCAGTAGTTCCTTACGACAGAAGGAAGAAGAAAGAAGAATAAGAATATTGTTTTTCCTTGACTTCTTCTTAGTGGCTTGTGGCAAAAGAAAAATTTGGGTTTACTTCCCTTGTAAGTTTATCTTCTTCGGTGTACCTCAGTGTAGAGATAGAAGAAGAAAGAGTAACAAAGTGAGAGATCCCTCTTGTAAGTCGAGACGATTGACTAGTGTAAATTCGTCAAGTAGTAAAATTCTCTGCAACTCCGTGGACGTAGACATTTTCTTAACCACGTAAATTTGTGTGTTCCGCTGTGTTACTGTTTTCTGGTGTGAATTTTCTTGATCTATTTTTCGCTTCGTAAAAAATCATTCTATTCTATATTTATGCCACAACAACTGGTATCAAAGATTTTTTAGGATCTGAGAAAGAATGATGACTGCATATGAAGTGAGGGTTTCAGGGATTCAGAAATTTGATGGCACAGATTTTGGTTACTGAAGGATGCATATAGAGGACTGTCTCTATGGGAAGAAACTTCATCTTCCGTTATTGGGGAAAAGTCGCTAAAGGATGGATGAGACTGAATGGAATTTGTTGGATTGACAAGTTCTGTGGGTTATTTGATTGACCCTATCGAGGTCCATTGGACACAACATCGTTAAGGAGATGACGCCTACAGATCTCATGATAGTCTTATCATGTATGTATGAAAAGCCATCGACGAATAATAAGGTTTACCTGATGAAAAGTTATTCAACTTAAAGATGGCGGAAGGTGTTTCTGTTGCTCAACACCTAAATGATTTCAATACTATCACAAATCAATTGTCGTCTATTAAAATTGATTTTGATGATAAGAAACGTGTGCTGATATTGTTGGCATCGTTGTCAAATAGTTGAGAAGCCATAATGATGACAGTTAACAGTTCTGCACGTAAATCTAAACTGAAATATGATGATATTGGTGATTTGATTTTGGCTGAGGAGGAGTGTAAGAAATATTCTGGCGAGATTTTAGGTTCAAGTTCAATACTGAATGTTGGTTTCAGACAGAGATGGCAGGATAAAAACTCAAATAAAGAGATATCAAAATCAAAGTCCTGTTAGCAACCAACTTGCTAGAATTGTGGCAAGGCTGGCCACATAATGAGAAACTGCATGAATCCCAAGAATATGAGGAATGATAGCGCAAATGTGGTATCTGAAGAGGTACAGGATGCATTATTGCTGACAGTTCATAGTTCTGTTGATGATGGAAGTGAAGAGGAGAGTGGGTCTGGGGCACTCATTCTTATTGTTCCACAGACAGATGGTGGAGAACCATAAAGTAATTAAGAAATCTTGAAAGATGAAAGCTCGATCAAGTGGAAGCTGACAAAACTTCCACCAGGGAAAAAGACATTACACAAAAAGTGGGTATACTGGCTGAAGATTGAGCTTAATGGCATTAAAAGGTACAGGGCTAGACTTGTTGAAAAAGGCTTTCAGTAGAGGCAGGATATTGCCCATGTAGTGGGAGTTGTTAGCAGAGACAAGAGGAAACTAGGAAATAACTTGGAGGTGCAAGGCTATGTGGACCCTGTTAATATATTGACTAAAGGTGTTACTCTTGAGAAACTGAAGTTGTGCACAACTTTAGTTGGTCTTCTGGTGTGATGATATAGGCTTTGAGTTGCAGAGGTGGAGGATTCATGTTTGAAGAAAAGGGCTACGCCGCCAGTGGAGGATATCAGTTTGAGAAAAAAAAAATGTTATAGTCTGTGTACCGATCTCCAAGTGGGAGATTTGTTGGATGGAGGCCGGTCCGGTTCGCTCGATCCCGTCATCCTGCTCTGCGCGACCCAGCTCCAGCTCACAATCACAGAAAGTCGCGACTCCTGTTGTTCGCAAACCGCTCCCACTCCCGCCTCCCTTGTTTCGCGAATTGGTGCCAACCTGCTCCCGCCCCCGCCTTGCTCCATCCCAAAGCGAAGTATCGTTTTTATTCGCGAAACGTCACAAACCTCTCCTCCTCTCGTGATAAAAAGAGTGACTCTCCTTCAGATTTAGTTTATTGCACACCTTTTTGTGTTCTTCGGGCTTCCTCTGAATAGAGGAAGAAAAGTGCAAGCAGTAGTTCTTTGCGACAAAAGGAAGAAGAAAGAAGAAGAAGATTGTTCTTCCTTGGCTTCGTATTAGTGGCTTGTGGCAGAAGAGAAATTGAGTTTATTTCTCTTGTAAGTTTATCTTTTTCGGTTTATCTCGGTGTAGAGAGAGAAGAAGAGAGAGATATCTCTTGTAAGTCGAGATGATCGACTGGTGTAGATTCTTCAAGTAGTAAAATTCTTTTCAACTCCATGGACGTAGACAATTTGCCGAACCACGTAAATTTATGTGTTCTACTGTGTTACTGTTTTCTGATGTGAATTTTCTCGTTCTATTTTTCGCTTCGTAAAAAATCAGTCTATTCTATATATATACCACAACACCTTATTGAAGTTGTAGCTATTAAGAAGAAATAAATTGGAAAACTTAATATATATATAGACAAAAAATGATGCTAACACCTCGCCGGAGGCAAAAAACTTCACTTAGCCACCTCGTGTTAGTCGGTCGGCTAAGTTCTCTCCTTCATGTCTATCGGCCGGCTACTCCTCCTACCGCCTGACGTCAGTCAGTCGTTCGGCCAGTTCTCTCAATTGACAGATTAATTCCATCATAAATCTCGAGACTATCGAACGATTATAATAATTTAAGTTAAATTCATTACTAAATCCACATAATTGGATACGCTACCCAACATGGCCTAAAAAGGATATAAAATGAGATTTGTAATCAGCAGGACGTTAACGTACTGCAGTTGACGTCTGTCGCAAGAAGACATGGACGAAGCACAATTAAGTAGAAAAGGAAGAGTAGTCGCGTATGTAACTTATCTTCATAATCTGTCAGAAATATCACTTACTGCAATTTTAAGTGCAAGATAAGATAGTTTATTCTTTAATGCTTTGGTGAGAAATCACGTCAAATCTGTGCTTATATGAAGCCTCATGAGTAATCAAAATCATAACTTAAAGTTAGCATTTTCCAACTTTTGCTTTTAGCAAAACAAAGCAGATGCTCCAATAAATTTGAAATGACTCTATAGCCTAAGCAAATTTCGCGGTGTCTAGTTGCAATTAGGGGTGTAAACGAGACTCGTGTTCGGCTTGTTTATATTTTGAGCTCAAAAAGTGTGTTCGTGTTCGGCTCGTTTGCTTAACGAGCCGAACACGAGCTGTTCATGAACAAAAAAATTTTTTAACAACCCTAATCATGTAGTCATAAGACAATAAGAGTTTGAGCTAGATTTAAAAATTATTATTTTTATTAAAACATTATTTGAATCTAATTTAATAATTTTTATTTGATTTTCTCAATCAATATTTTAATTGATTATAAATTTTTGTAACCTTGTGGTC
>JXCR01148474.1:90933-210421 GCA_002079205.1 Phalaenopsis hybrid cultivar
AACTTACATATATCGAATGCGACCATTACTTGAAGAATAAGCATGTTATTTGAATTCAAACATCAAGTTTGACCTAAGAGCGGAACCAGCCTTTCTTTTTGGATTCAAGAAGAGTATATATTCTCAATGAGACACCAACAATGATTACAAACTTTTCAATATATTTTATAATGATTGATAATACTGCATGATAGGTTCAGTGGGAACCAATTCAAATATTTCTTTCGCAATCTATTGTATAAGACAATCATTGAGCCAGTCATCACTTATTTGACTACATAATCGATGTTTGATAATCTTCATTGCAGAAAAAGCTCTCTCAACTATACTAGTGGGAACTGGTAACGTTAATGCCAACGTAATAAATCATTAATTGAGAGGATACACACATTCCTTCTTAAGTTTTACAAGCTGTTTCACAAGATCAACAATACCTCTTTAAAATGAGAAATCATCACTTCAATGCATGTCAAGACGATGAATAACTAATAATTGAGAGCTACAAGCTCAACTATAGAAAAATTATTATGATATAACTCTTCAAGGAAAATTGGCATAACCTTATCAAAAGTTGAAAATGAATCACTCAGATTTAGAGAAGCTATACAGAGAAGCAACGTGCATTTGCTTCAGAAAAATGGTTATTCAACTCTTGAAGTTTCATATCAATCACACTGTAGAACAACTCAACATGATAATGATGCAAATTTATAATTTCTTCACCTCGCCTTATTGATCTTTGTTGAGTCTTAAAAGATGAGTTCATATTTGGAACATCAATTTCAAAAACATTACAAAAGTGAGACACTTCTTCGAATAAGGAATCTCATCCAATCTCCCACATTATTTTCAATCAATGTTTTGATACCTGCACAAATTTCATTTCATTCACAATATCTTGATCTGTTTTTATAAAGATTGAGACAATTCATTTGTAACCAATAAAATATCAATCATTAAATGCATCGAGAAGATAAAGTCAAAATTTTACAATGTATTGCTTAAAACCAACTTCAATTGATTGTTAATCATGCACTCCATCCTCTTTTACTATCTCGAGTAATTCAAATACAGATGCATACAATTTCATGAAACTAATTAAAGTATAAAAATACGAGCTCCAACAAGTATCTCCAGCCTGTTGTAAAATAGTTTCTTGATTCAAATCACGACCCCTAATTAAATTTCTCTCTTTAAGATGCCAAAGAATTTTCTCATCACTTACCTTACAGGAAGCTCCACAGTATTTAGGATTTTTGAAGTTAACTAAAAAAGATGTTTAACTTGCCAATCATTTTTTGGTACAGCTACCAAACATAACTAAAGTTGATGAGCAAAGCAATGAGCATAGAAAGCATGAGAAATATCATTAAGAACGAGTGTTTTCAAACCATTGAACTCGCCTCACATATTGGATGCCCCATCATAGCTTTGGCCACATATCCTATGTATGCTTAATGAATGTTTTGCAAGTATGAATTCAAGAGTTGTTTAGAGTGCAATTGAAGTCGTCGAGAAGATATGTTTAACTCCAATAAATCTTTCAATAACTTGCCCCATTTTATCAATATTTCTCACTGTGCCAGCCAACTATTCCTTTGTTGGCATGTCACAAGACTCATCAATTAAGATGGATAAATAAGTATCACATATATCCTTCATGATATAAGCTAAAGTCTCAACTGCTGCAACTTAATAAAATTCTTTTTGAACATTTAGTGAAGCTAATTGTAATTCTGTGTTGACATTTTCAAATGTTACTTCTTTGGTTCTTCATTATGATTCATAAGAAAATGAAGTAGCTCCAAATAATTACCTTGATTAGCAAAATTCAGATGATTCTTCATGCCCACGAAATGACAACCCTTGTCGTAGAAGAAATCGAATACAATCAACAATTGCGGTCAACATAATCCTATATTCTTTTTTATTCCTCTCATCCTTATTAACCCACATGGTAGAAACACTCTGTACTCGAGGCTTAATTAGATCTTCACATTTTTGTATTGTCTTATTATGAGCACTATTATGATCTCTAATGTAAGCTATTTTTTTTTCCTTCCAATTTTTAAATCCTTCATTGACAAAAGAATCTCCACCTCCTTAACTTGTACCAACCAATTCTTGAGGCTTAACTAGATAACAATAGAGGCAATATGTTGCATCCTTTTCCACATTATAGTCTAACCAAGTTGGATGATCCTCAAACCATTTCGAACTAAATCTTCGAATAATGTTACATGTCATAGTTTAAGGAAAATTTCGAGTCTTTCGTTGATGTGGTCCCTTAAGCAAATACTTTCCTTGTAATCTATCTCGATCATTAACATCATAACTCCAGATAAAAGGAAAAAATCTAAGATCACTCAAAAAGATTCTCTATACGAATTTCCACCCATTTTACTCTCTTGAAATAACGATTCATTTGTTCACAAAACAATATATATATATATATATATATATATATATATTATANTGAGTGACAGACTAAAATCACCAATTCGCTCCTATCGTTTGGGTGCTAAAGTGTAGATGTTAGCCCTCATGTGAGGGGAATGTAGGAGCTTCGAAGTGAGAGCCGGTATCCTCCCAACCTAGTTAGAGATTAAGTAAACAAGCATAGGATTAGTCAATGTTATTTATGCCTAGACCAATGGGTAAAGAAAATGTATCTCCTTTTTGGCACAATATAATTTGAACTAATTCACTTTGTCCATTCACTATAATTTCTTGACAAGGAGAAGGATGCACATTCGAACCTTCATTATTTTAACTAGTTATTTAATAGTTATTAAAATTACATATTTATTTGAATTTTTTATTAGTGACAAATTAGCAAATTGAACTTCGTTATTGTGATTACAATATTGCTTTTCTAAAATTTGAGTTCGTAGTTCTAATCTTTCTCTCTATGGTAATGATAAGTAGGACTCCATTAGAGCCTTATATTACTTGAGCGATTCATATACTTGTGTTGATAAGTGTGACTTTGCAATTATTGAATATTTATTTCATCCATATTTATCGAATCTATAACTAATATTAAGGATTTGGTACAGTTGCTGAGGAAGTAAATCTTTTAGCAGCAATATTACTTATATTTTTAGGCATATATAAAGTCGCGGTCAGTTCCCTTTCTTTCTTCTTGCATAAGCGACTTAATCTTGTGGGACGAGGATGATTTAAAGATTTATTTATTCTCTTAAAAATTGTGATGGTGTTTTCACCGAATATTCCATTACTTTACAAACTAGTCACTTGTGAGACTAAAATCCATTGAAAAACATAATGACCTAGAGGGCTATGATTTCACCCACCAAGTGGATACCACACTTCATTTTTGGGAGAGACATTGCGATCACCTAAGGGGAGGCAAATAAATAAAATGATAAGTTTTGATGGGTGTAAAAACTGTTAGATCTAGAGTAGTAGGCTAGATTCTTATCAGTTTGGCTTAAGGTTTAGTACCCTGACATTAGGATTCAGTCATAACAATGGCATAGGCTAGGGGCATCTAACAGTGTGAAGCTAAATAGAATTGATGTAGATTCAAGATGTTAAAGGATCGGCCTTAAGTTAGCTAATGCTTTTTGCAAGCACCGGGAGGGAGTAAAGAATAAATTATTCTTCTATTTGTCACAATACCTCTATTTTGTATTAAATCATTTGAATCTTACAGATATTAAAATCTCCTCGCAAGGTGAAAGGTTTTTCTTAAAATCCAAACTTGTTGTTAAATTTGTAAGATTTTTTATTTAGTTGTTACTTTCTTTTTTGCTCTTTTAGTAGTAATTTTTAGTAAGCATATCATTTTAAAACTTTTTATCTTTTAATTTGAAATTTAAATTAAATTTCCTATAAGTTTATTTTAAGAGTTACTGTATTCCTCGTGAGATCGATATTAACATTTTTAAGGAAAATCTTATATTAATTTAAATGACACATATACTTGTGCAGTACCCATAGTGTGAAAATTCAATATATAAATCATAAATCATTGCAAGTGTTCACACAAGCCCCTACAGATAAATTGAGATATATTTTCTGGCATAATTATGGATATTAAAAATGCGCATCAGTGCAGGTTGGGTCAATCATCAATGCAATTAAATGCTCAAGTAATAATTTATGAAAAAAATAAGTCAACATTAGTTATTATTGAACTTTTCTAGATTTTTTTAATAATTGATAACACAAATTGACGTACTTGGTATGCGTATATCTTCTTTAATTTTGTTACTTGGTATGGCACAAAAAAATTGACCACCTTTCCGTACTAAAAATATAATTTTATGATTTTATAATGGCTAATCCTAGTGACATAGAAATCAAAATTTTTAATTATTGATTTCAAAGCTTCACTAGAATTAAAACACAAGTTCATGTATCGCTTAAGTAATATAGGATTTTCTGTTAAAACCCTAGTATTGATCCCACAGATAAGGTGAAAATTTTTTATGAACTAAGTAAAACCTTCTTAAACTCCAAAAAATTATCTAAAAAATAAGGCCATAAACTTATGTGTAATATGAAGTAACTAATTCCCACTAATTTTATTTCAAAACTTAAATAAAATGCTAAGTGTTTCTAAACTAACTTTACGTAGAAGAGTTCAAATTATATGAAAGTTTTTTTTCTAAGCAAATAAATACTTAATCGGTGTAGGAATCAAATGTTAAAAGGTTTAAAAGTAGTATTGCGACAAATAAGAGCATATTTATTCTTTACCCTCTTCTGAGTGCATAAAGAACATTGGTAAACTTAGAGTTAAATTCCTAAATTCTTGGTTATGTTTGGTAGTTTCTAATCTGTCACTCTTGATTACCACTATACCGAACAATTTTGACCAACCTATCTTTAAATTCAAAACTCAAGATCAAATTGGTTAAGTTTCTAGCGTGTTACCCTAGAATCACCAATTTACTCCTATCAAAACTTAACTCCCTATCTATTTGCACTAACTTATAGATTACCTTATCATCTAATCGATTAATGTGATTCTAAGTAGTTGAGGAATATATAGCCCTTCTTCGTTATTATGGATTCACAACAAGTTTTAACATATCAATTGGTCAAATTGAACATATAAATTAAGTACGAAGTATTCAATCATCACAAATACTAAATAAGAGAAATCTTAAACAATTCTAATCCTACAATTGATTTTTTCTTATTACAAGGAAACATATAAAGAAAACTACCCAGACTTCATGGTGTTAACACAACAAAACATGATTTAAATTAAAATATAAGTTTACACAGTAAAATAGAACTGAAAATAAAATATAAAGTACTTATCTTAAACTTCTCCTAAGAAAATACTCTAAAGTTCCTTTAATGATTTCTTCACTCACTTTGCAATTTTACTCTAAGAGACTCACAAACAGGTAGACCAAAATATTCACACCACTAACAAAGAACACGACACACCAAGACACTACTAAGAGACACTCCAAGACTCCAAAAGACTCCCTCTTTCTTCCTCTCTTGACTCCTTTTATAATAACTCTTAAAATCCCCAAGTGTCACTTCAGATGCCTGATCTTCACTTTTACGATAGTACTACAAAGTATGTGTGGTTATATTCTCAATTTTCTTTATTTATAATTCTTCCTTTACGTCACCTAAAACTTGACTCTGATGCAATGTCCAATTATTATATTTAAATATTGAGATAATATGCAAGTATACCTATCATTATCTACTAATATAAAACTTCTTGATTAAAGCCCCGAATTTCAAACCCACAGGGAGAATTACAATCTTTTGAGAAGAAATTAGATAAAAAAACTCTACTTTGATAACTATTCTTACTCAAATTATAGATGATATAATTCAAATGAAAGTTTGATTCTTTTAGGTAATTTTTTATAATTGAAAACAAAGTAAATAATTAACTAAATTTAACTAGATTTTTGTAGCAGTATAAATTAAACATCTTTTTTCCTATCATGAATCACTAATGAGTATACAAATTTTGTTGTGGAAGTATCAAAATTGTGTTATGCCAAATAGAAGCAAATATATTCTTTATCCTTGCTAGAGATACTATAGAGAACATTAACTAATTTAAAGTTCAAATAGTCTTAAAAATGGCATAGGTAGAGTAGATACTAGATCTCACTCTAGAGTTCTTTCTTCTCCCCCCACCTGGAGGCTAACATCTTGTATCAAAACCTAAAGCAATAAATCGAATTAGGGGATTTAGCCTATCACTCTTAATTCTTTGAACTCTACAGTCTTCAAAGTTTATTTTATTATTTATTTGCACTCAACTATCTGACTTATGTTCTCATCCATACAATACCATCTCGAATCTTACATATTCTCACAACAAATATAAAAATCTTAGTTGGCGAAATCAAGAAGTAAATGAAGACAAGGACTAAATCATCACAACTTATTCCGACATTAAAGATCATTACTTCACAAAACTTCCATCTAACACTTCATTACTTATCATTTTAAGGAAAAAAATAAAGAAAACTACTCAGAATTCATGAAAAAATGACAATAACACTTAAGTTTAAAATAAAAATCATGTAAACAAAAAAGTCAAATATAAAACCAAATGTATTCACAAAGGTAAAAACTTATCTCAAATTCCTCTCTAATAAACTCTTGAAGTTCCTTTGAATCTTTTTCTTTCAGTTACATTACTCTCCACTAACAAAACTATAACTCCTCCCTTTCTTCTCTATAAAAGTATCCTAATTATTCTATTATAGGGGTGGTAGAAAGAACTCTCAAAGGAAGGGGCGAAGCCCTCTTCAATTCAATCCAAGTCCTTTTATAATTTTCCAAAAGGTGCTTTGGTGTCTCTTTAACAATGTGTCCACATTCAATGGATTTTCCAAGAGCTGCCTCCTTTCAATAGCCATTTGAATGTATTTTCGTGCCCATTAACATTGAACCATATTTTTGTGAAGAGTTACTCCAAACACCCCTTAAAAAATTTGTCCAAATACATTGAATTTTCAATAACAACCTCTGATGCATAAGCGCGAGGTCCTCGGCGCTTAGGCACGTCCTTCTCTATTCTCCTAATGCTTAAGCACTAGTTTTGGGTGCTTAAGCACCACAGCTCATTTGCACACCTTCTTCATTTTTGCTCAAAATTTGATCTTTTTCACTCCTTTCACCATTTTTCATCCCTTTAAGTGTAATTGAAAGAAAAACATGTATAAAAATATGTACATAAATGCTATACATTTCAGTCGTCTCAAAATCTCCGAAACTTAAAAGTGACACTCTAATCTTTCAAAAAAAAAATTAAGTAGATTATGTAAATGAGTTTCTTTAGGATATTCTAAAATTTTGATCTAGAAATAAAGTATTTCAATTTTGGAAAAACACTAGTAATTGAGACCAACTTAGAGTTTAGAAATCTTTAATGTAAAGAAGTTTGAAAATATGAGTTCCTATCTAGTTCACAAATACTTGTAAATACTCTAAATATAGGGTTTAAAAATTCTATCTTCTCCATTTAAAAATTTTTATTAAGAGTAATTATCCTTACGATATTATAACCTTAAGCTGAAGAGTTTCTCAAGTCTTATACTTTAGAAAGATCAGATGTGGAACATATTTTTGATTAGGCATTAATCCTCAAGCTTCTCATCTCCATTCTTCACGTACAACACTTCATTTTTCTTTTCTTTTCCTTTTTTCTTTTTCGTGTTCTTTTTCTTTTTCTTTTTCTCGTTGAAGTGAGGATTATTACATTTGAATAAGCCTATAATGGTTTTGAATTCCACTCTTCTTTTCCTAAAGCAAAGGTTTTATATATATCATTTATTTAAAAAAAATAATAATAGTTTTGAAATTTTGTTTTAATAAAAGAAATTTAAGTGTTGATAATAAAAGTCTAATTCTTTTATATTTTTCAAAAATACAACTTGTTTTAATAAAGATAGTTGCACAATATTTCTCATTTCTACACTAAAAATTTTTAACTTTAAGTTTTTCGTCATAACTATACGTTTGAACCAAAATTTCTTACTTATTTCTATATTCAAAATTTTACTTCCATAATATAACTTCATATACATAATCATCAATAAAAATCAAATTTATTTGTAGCACGTTTGAGAAAAAATATAATTCAAGTTTTGGAAATTATTTTTCATCCCCCCTAAACTTAATTTTTTTAATAAGATAAAACATTTTAACATCATATATACATATGCATGAATGAAAACTAAAAATTAGATGCTTATAGGAATTTTCATACTGTAAATATACAAGTACAAAAATTAAAAACTTGAGTAAAAACTAATTGATCAAATTTTAACTTAATTTAACATATATGAGATTCATTAGACTTCTATGCTGTGGAAGATAACTTAAAAGCAACTAAACAGACACTAACATAAATTCATAACTACAACATAAATAAAACACATGTCAGTCAATTGAAAATTTAAACATGATTTTCTTAAGTGAAAGTTAGCAAAATTTCTAGAATAAGTTCTACACAAACCAACAAAATAAATTAAACAACACTGTTACCACAGTTCTATCCACAAAAACAAAATATACTACTCAGAATAACATAAATTCATTTTAACAACATCTAACACAACAAATAACAACACAAAAAATAACAACAAACTAAGCAGTTTTAACACATGACATAGTAGCAATTCAATACAAACACAACACATGAAGTTCACAATTTAAAAGTAAACTATTTAAATCAATCCTCCTCCTCCTCCTCTTCCTCCTCCTCCTCCTCCTCATCATCATCATCATCACTGTCCCAAAAACTAGTAGGCTCATATGAATGGTATTTTGGATATGAAGGATATACCACACTTTGGTTACCCTTAATAAGGCTTTCCAAAGATGAGTGATTTTTTTATTCAGAGTCATTATGCCTCTTCATGTAATAATCAATATGTTCTACATTATTCTCCAAATTAATTACCTTATCCATAGTATAGTTGATGTCATCTAACATCGTTTACAATTATTATGCATGCAAATTAAAACCATTAGACTCACCTTGCGATGTAAATGCTCGTAAAGCAAAAGAATGAGATGCAGGAGCATCAGAACTTTATGAAAATCCTCCACTTTAGCCAAATATAGAATGTTCTGAATAGGATTACACATTAACACTAGTGATAGGCTTTCGTGGCTGCAGAATGTCCTCTCAACTATCAAATCTAACACCAGCCTGCTCACATACAAAAAAGATTAAGGATTTTCTTACCTTACTTTTGGTTGAGGTCTAGTTTCCTCTTTAGTAGCCTAGGATCTAGCCATAAAACTTTTCTGTTGACTATTTCTAGAGGACTAGAAAAGGAACTCTCACTATTAGAAATTCTAAACCTTCCTTTACTCAAATTGAAGTTCCACATGTTGGTCCTAACCTCTAGCACTTATTTGGTTGGGTCAATATGGAGGAGCTCAAGGGGCATCCTCATAGGACTTCTTGGCCATATGGTTGACCCTAACTGTTAGTCTAGTGCTAATACACTAACTTACACTCACTTTCACTCACATGCCACTCAAAAACCTAAATCCAAACTTATTGGCTTTGACCCCTTAGTCCTTCGGGAGACTCATGTAGATGGTCCCCTAGATCGACTAGCCTTGGGCTAAAGTATAGCTTGGACTACATGAAGGACCCAAAGTAGAGGATTCCAATAGTCCATGACTCAAATAGGTGGTTGACATCTCATCTTTACCAAAACACGCCTAAATCCCAAATTTGACCAAAATTCCCAAAACTACCTAAATCACTCAAATTTGTTCAAAAATCATCTCAAATCATTTGAAACTACCCAAATTGCCCAAAACACCCTAAATCTACCTAATTTACCAAAATTCGCCCCAAATTGGCCAAAATTACAAAAATACCCTTGATGGCCCAAAATTTTCCAAAACCCTCAAAATCATTTTAATTGTCTCCAAAACTAATTTGAAACCTTCAATTAAACCTAATTTGATTAATTTAACCAACTCTAACAAGAAGCCACAAATTGCCCTTAAAGGCCCATTTTCTCCAAAAACTCTCCCAAATGTTCATCAATTTCATTACAATTTTATCCAATTTCAATTCTAAACTTAAATTCATCATGACTATGATCATTTAAAATCAAATTCAAGCTTAATTGACCCATTCTTTGAGCTCAATTTTGATCCAGACCAAAACCCCCAATTTTGACCTATGATCCAATCTCACCCAATTGAACCCCATAGCCCACTCAATTGCCTCAATTTGGATCCAAAACTCTTCATAACATTCCTAATAATCAAATTTATCCCTCAATATGCCTTGCTCAAGCTTCAACTTAACTAAATTTCAACCCAAATCTAAAATTCCCATATTTGCCCAAATTTAGCCATTTGCCTAAATCCCACCAAATTTAATGTCCTAACCCCAAAACTGGCACCCAATTAATGTTGAAGACTCTTCATGGCATTCCCCAAGACCATTTTAACCTCTCAATTTGGACCTAGCCCAACTCTAGCCCAACCTAAACCCAAGTCTAACCCAAGTTCCCCAAATTAACTAAATGCTTAAATTCTTTCAAATTGACCCATCAAATAATTGAAAACCACTTCAATTCTTCTCTAAACCTCTCATGACAATCAACCACACAAAATTGATCAATTAATTGAAATCAATGTCATGGCTAGCCTAACTCAAACCCAACTTTAAGAAAATTGGACCCAAATTGATCCCCTTCTCCAAAATTTTTTTAGTCATACAAAAGTGGCAAAATTAATGACACCACATCCACCATTTAGACTCTATTGACCAGCCTAAGCCCACCAAAACCACCTAGGTGAGCTATGCACCAATGGTCCCTTGATTTATGGGATATTAGCCATATTTAGCTTTATTTTGAAAATACTTTGCCACCATCACTTGCCATCGGGAGTAAATCATAATTAACCCTTCCCTGACCTTTCTGAACTAAGAGGTGACTGAATCCTAGCCAGCCAGCCACCTCAGCCACCGAAAAGAGTCACCCCAACGGAGCCCAAATGACCAAAACCATTTGCCTTTCTTCACTCTACCTTAGCAATCCTTAGCATCCACTGTCAAGCCCAGAGCTCTTCCAGGAAGCCTGGCTTTTCTTCACTCCACCTTAGCAATCTTTGTGAAACTTTGGACATTTACTTCTACAGACTCTCCAAGAACTCCTATACTCAATCCCACCACTTTCCCCTTTTGGTTCCCACTGTAAAAGCCCAATTTTGAGTTCAAAAATTCAGCCTGAACAAGGACATATTTCCACTCACCTTCATAGTCCACTAAACTCCAATTAAATTTGCCCACACCATCACCATAGCAAGACGAGTTGATCCCCCACAAAAGACCCCTCTCAAGCAACCTCTAACATAGCTCTAGACCAACACCTGAAATCAAGCTTGGTCAAAATCATATCTAGACAATTCACTAAGACCTAAGAATTCATTTAGAGGCTTGTTGGACTCAATCAAAGCTATCACAACCATCTGATTGGGGCCTCCCCTCTCAGACAAAGGTATTGAACCTCAACCCTAATCCAAACCTATTTTGATTCTCCATACATATTTTCTATATTTCATACCGTATAAGTCATATAGATATACTCATCTTGAGTAGATGAAGGTATAGAAATGAACCCCATGCAATTTTGTCTAGCAAAAGATCTTAATGTAGACTAAAATAAAAAATTAAGTTTTAGTGTTAATGGCTCTCGGGTTAAGTCATTTGGGGACAATGATGGGTAGTCGTCTGATCACATGTGTATTAAATGGACGGAGGAGATCAAGTCGGATGAACCCTTGGAGGGAAAAGGCGGGCTGCGTGGTAGGTGAGGTGGATGACAACGTCAAATGGCAAAGTGTCGTGTTTTAGTTTAGATCCATCGTAGGATGAGTTGGCGCCACACATTTAAATAGAAAATATGGATTTTTTGGAATTTATTAAATGCTTGAACTTCAGAAATCCATATCTCTCTCTAGAAAAAACATAAATATAAAAGAAAAATATCCTTTTGCTCAGTGAACATAGGAGAATAATGTAGACTAAAATAAAAAATTTTCTTCTTACTCCCTGATTTTTAATGAATTAAATACTCTTTGGAGTATTTTAATTCATTATGATCAACCATTGCTCACCATGACTTGACATTTTGAGGGTTTTTTCCTCATGACAGAGGCTATGTCCTCTGATATTCTTAAGATTAGAGGACATCTCTATTCTTCTAACCCTAATTTTTAAGCTAAGATGACTATTTTGCCTTATTTTAATTATATAAATTAAAAGATCACTTGGAAAATTATGGAAATAATTTTACTAGGTTTCCTATGGTCGGAGAAGCTTAGGCAAAATATCATGATGGTTTGAATAATTTTGTAAATTTCTATGTTTGCTTTAGTGCATATATTGTGTAGTGATTTATGTAAATTAAATAAAATTAAAAAATTAAAAAAATCAATTCCACACCATGCATAAAATATATGTGTACCCACCGTTAAAATTTAAAAATTATCTGATTAAGTTTGAGCATTAAAGTTGATTTTCTAAGAAACCTTATATTTTTATACAAAAATAATTATAATAAATTAAATGCACTTGAGAAAATTATGAAAAGTGATTTTTTAAGTTCCTTGCAATCAGGAGAACTCAGAAAAAATAAAATTTATTTTTAAAAAAAAATACTTGATTTTTTAGGCTTATTTTGAATTTAAAATAATTAAAATTGATTAAAAAATTCCAAAAATACAAAAATATTTTAAAATGTTCCTAATGATGTCCTGATCACTTGCAACTAATTAGAATAATTTTCCTAACTTTTCCAAGTTAAAAATAAATTTTAAAACCTTAATTTATTTCCTTATTTTTCTTAATAAAAATAATTATAATAAATAAATTAAAAATCATAAAAATACAAAATTTGATTCCCAAAGTCTAATGAGCTCATAGAAGTTTAATAAAAATTTAAAAATAATTTTTATTTTTAAGTCGTTTTTTTAATCGAATCATTGTAATTTGTTAATAATTAAATAATAGTAATAAAAATGTAATTAAAAAAATCATGAAATTTTATCTAAGTGTTTCTCTGACCCGAGGGGATCTTAGGATTTTCTAATGAATAAAAACTTTATTTTGGGTAGTTAAGTAAGATCAACTTTAAAATACTACTTTCTAAATTTAAATAATTATTTAAATAAAATTAAATTAGATTTTGAAAATCTACACTTTCTACTCTAATGTTTTAATTGACCCATGGATATAATACTCTAAATTCTCTAAGTCATTTGAGTTTTGATTAATGAGTTATGAGTTGAAGAGCCCCAAAGGTAAAGGAGTAAATTTAGATTTTGGTGTCTTATTCAAAACTTAGGGTTAACAAAGGGAAAATGGGTAATTTTGATCCTAAAGAACATGTTTGGATTATTGAAATATAATGGGATTATAAGAGAGAAACTCACTTGCCACCTTTTTAATAATATGAACAAAAAATCTTAACTTCCCTAATCATCATGACTTGGAAGTCAATTAAGATCAAATGATTCTTAAGTGATGGGCTTAAGCTCGAAAGATGAATATTTACTTACCTTAGGCCTAATAGTGGTGATGATGTGATCTTTCAATAAGAACATATGTCACTTAAACCAAAATTTTAACCACGAACAATTTCGCCCGTTATGATTATTAAGGGCTTGATAGTGACTTAGGCTCAATTTCTAAACTCAAGTGATTTGATTTAGAAGATAATATGATTAGTGATTAACTTCTTTAAATACTACCAGCCTAACTTTAATTGTGGGCACCATAATCTCTTATGACTCAAACCTGCCTTAGAGGCACCCACCCCCACATAACTCTTAAAGGAAATATCAATTAATTAATGGAGTGTCCTAGCCTTGGGATAAATAGAACATCAAGTTTCCTTGATGAAAGAGAAAACCTTAGTTTAACTTTGGATGATTAATTGAATGATATGACAAGTTCTAAATGAACTCAAAATGTTTCAAGAATTCTTCAAAGTGGTTCAGGGTCATGCTCCGAGCACTTTGGAATCTCTTGAATATTTTGTAGGGCAAATTGAACTTACTATATTTTGTTCTCAAATCATCCACTAAGATCTTCTGAGACTCAATAAATTCATAACTTGAGGTTTGGTAGCTATACCTTCATCTACTCCTATAATTTCAATTCCTTGCAAAATTATATACAGGTTGCCAAAGCTAACCTTCTAAGTAGAAGGAGCAGGAAGAATCGACAGGTACACTTTTAAGTTATTGCATCGCGATTTTCTTTTATTTATTTGTACCTCTCGTTTCGTGCTTGTAAACTTGCATGTTAAACAACAATGCCACCATGCATGTCAAAACCAAGACAGTTAAGATAACCGCAAAACCAAAACTAAAATTTAAAAATAAAATAAGATAAAATTCAATGACACAACAAGAAAAAAATAAGACAACTCAAAATTTAATCACAAATAAAACATAACAAAAACTACAACTAAAATAAGACATTTCTATCAGATGATCAGGAATCCCTCGGAGGAGGTAACCTATAGTTGCTAACGAGATTTCCCACAGTCTAATTGAAAGTAAGGAACTCATTAAGTTAGGTTTAGTAAATTCATTTGGACAAAGTGAATTTGAAAGAAAATAGCAGTGCTAGAACGAGGGAGTCGTGGGATCCTAACGAGTGTCACTCTAATAAATTTTAACAATCCCTATAACATTTTAATAACCATAACTTTAAGAGATATTTAATTTAACTTCATGACTTGACACATTAGAGAACTTAAACTCATCACGATGAGGAACTTGAAGCTAGCATTTTGTGCAGCACGATCATCTTCAACAACAAAACATATCTGCACTTGTTAAACAATTCTTTAAAATTAAACAACAAGTCATAGGATTTCGAGGTTGTCCGTGCAGCGCGAGATAAATCCTCAACTTTTCTTTAGGCCTTCGTGTGGCTTTGCTATACAATATATGCCCTAACTCACTTTAGGTTTCTAAGGTTTTCATTCGTCACGATCTAAAGCCTCACATCTTCCAAGCTTTTGTGTGATTATTTCACACGAATGTAAGCCCTAATTAATTAAAACAGGCAAGATGAAACACTTAAATATTTCTCCTCTAAATTGAATCAATACATTAAGATAGCTTGAGAAGTCATAGAGGTTATACTCAGGATTCATGATATCCCCCTAGTTTTTCTTCCTTTAGATTCCATAATAAATGTTCTAAATTTGAGTCATTCCCATTTCACATATCTTCGTCTGATCTCTTTGAAAAGCCCTAACCTTTGATATTCCTGGAGACAATAACCCTTGATTTTTATCAAGAGTTTTCTTATGTGGCTTCAGTTATCTAAGATGTAATTAACTATAAGTGCTTGCCTATATATGAAACTTTTCCAACCAAGCTTAATATAAAACCTTTTTAATTTTTTTATATTAAATAGGGGAACTTGTCGACTTACAAATAAAAATGGTTTTGTAGACCAAACAGATGTCATATATTTCTTAGTTTGTTTAATCGAGCCTCACCCTCAAGTTTTGTGCTTATCTTTTGGGATAGATACATAGCTTGAGGTGTAGCGCTCTTTCAATTATTATCGACCAGTGTAACTATATATATATATGTGTGTGTGTAAATTAAAATGCCATTTCGAAGAAGGCGATAAGATTCTGGTTCTGCCGACCAACGGTTTCCAACGGGCAACGCCTTAACAAAATAGTGTCAAACATTATGCAAATTCCAAATCTGCAGTAGTGGCAGCTGTAGTAGAACTAGCGATCATCCAATAGATCAAGGATCTAATATCGACCAGCTTAAAGTGTTGAATATAATATTTTAGAGTGGCTCTTTCTTTAGTTACTTCACTAAGGTGATTTGTAGGTAGTAGATGAGCTGAAATTAAATAGTAGCATGCTTTTATCGTGGAATCAAGCTTTGAAGTAGGAAAATTTACTCTTCTTTCAATTATTATTTTTCATAATCTTTATCCCACAATCAATGAAGATGCAATCTCATCTAACTCCTCCTCAGTAAGATTATAATTTGAATAAAAATACAACACACTTGAGGACAACTGGTAAAACGAAGTTATTACTAACTCCTCCTCTGACCATAACTTGTTCTTCCTCAGCCTCAAGGAGATTAACATAGAACTCCTTAACCATAGAAATTACCACTGCAATAGAAAAACAAAAGAATCATTCCCACTGTCGGCGAATTATTAAATCTTCAACTGCTCCACTCGGATTTTTGAAACTCTGCTCATGAATTAACTTTCTTAATTGCATCGCTTCTGTATATCTCTCCTGACCTTTGAAGCTAACAAACTTACTGGAATCAAAATTGTGCTTCCCCATGCTCCTCATCCTTTTTGCTCTCATTTCTGAAAATTACATAAAATTCACATGAAATCCTAAATTCAAGTATAAATCACTAAACTTAACTTCCAAAAGCTTAAACTATCGTTATCATGTATTTTCCATATATTTTTATTAAATTTTCCATATATATGTTTACTAGTAGAGTTACTAGTGACGATATTTTCCTAGTAGTTTTGCATATATAATGAGCATTATACACGCACCCTTAAAAATTGATATATAATGATCGTTATCATGTATTTTATCATGTATTTTGCATAAATTTTCCATAAACCTTGTATGGCTAAATTGCATCTTAAGTTTCCATTCAATATGCTCCAAATGTGCATTACTCTCACTCACTTTTGCTTCAATTGACACCATGTCAACCACAATCTTTGTGATCTTCTCTGTTATTCCTTATATACTAACAGTTAGAAATCTATTGTATAACTCTTATGTACTTTGACTAACAAACTTTTTCTTCATGGCTTCTTCTTTCTTCTTTATTTCAATCTACCAAGAAGACATTTTTTTAAGTTCTCTCTTCACTTAGACTTTAGGATGAAAATTTGGAATGGGGTGAGATTTCTCTTCATATTATGATATTTATAGGCCTTGAATGAAGCCTAGATCCACTACACACATTCAAAAACCACTAAACCATGTCTAAACCCACTAAATTGAGTTTAATCCTTCTGGAAACTTAATTATGCACATTTTGTTAACTACTGCTTTTAAGCATCCAATGTTGGCACTTAAGCGTCGGTGCTTAATTTAGCACATGTAAGCTTAACATCCAAATACACATTCTAACACGTCTAAGTCATCAATTAAGGTCTTAGAATCATCACTACATCATTATATATGCAAAACTACTACCATATTTTCTTCATCAACACAACAACATAACATTTAGAATATAAAAACACTGATAACTATGAGTTGCCTCCCATAAAAAGCTTATTTTAACGTCATCAGCCCGTCGTAACCTGTGCTTATTCTAGTTGACCCAACCACATAAGATCATTTTATTTAAGTTGATCCCCTAAATAATAGGGTTTCAGTTCATGACCATTCACTTTTAATATTTTCTCAGTTTTAAGATCTTTGATATCAACAACTTCATAGGCTTAAGCTTTTGTCACAAGAAATGAGCCCGTCCACCTGGACTTATATTTTCCTAGAAATAATATAAATCTTGCATTATATAGCGAAACTTTTGGCTATGGCTCAAAATTTTTAGTAAGAATCCTTCGATCATGTCTTATCTTCATTTTTTCTTTGTAAATCTTAGCACTCACATAAGATTCATCCCTTATCTCTTCATGCTCATTTAATTGTAATAGTCTTTTTTCTCCAGCATCATTTAAACTATAATTGAATTCCTTAATACCTAACATGCTTTATTCTCAAGTTCAACTGGTAGATAATAAGCTTTCACAAATATTTGCTTATATGGGGCATTCCTATAGGAGTTCTATATGTAGTCCTATAAGGCAACAAAACATAATTAAGTGACCAATCCATTTTTTTTAGATTCACAGATTTCTTCAAAATTCTTTTAATTTTATGATTGTATAATTAGGAGTAGCAATTTGATGGTCGATATGATATTTCTTTAAAAATGTTCCATTATTACATTTTTAGAATGACTTCCCCCTTTAGTTATCAGACTCTTTACTTCCAAAATCTACAAAATATGTTTGTTCTTAAAAAATTTGCAACATTTTAAGCATCACATCGAGGTAAAGCATCAACTTCTATCCATTTAGTTACATAGTCTACTGTTACCAATAAATATAAATTACCGAAAGATGACATAAATGATCACATAAAATCTAATCCTCAAACATCAAATATCTCAACTTCAAACATATAATTATAGGGCATCTCATTTCTCTTAGAAATATTGCATGCTCGTTAACATCGATCACGAGTTTTGATATAAGAGTTAACATCTTTAAACATTGTAGGCCAATAAAATCCATATTGCAAAATTTTTTGTTTTGTTTTATCAACACCAAAATATCTCCCAAAATCAGAATTATGACATTTATGGATAATTTCATATGTTTCTTCTAAAGGCACACGTCTTTGAATAATTAGATTCTTTACTTATTTATCTGAAAATGAGTCATCCCAAAAATAAGTCTTAGCTTCAGATAGAAAATTTTTTTTTGTTGGTATGTCAGACCATATGGTATAATATCACTAACAATAAAGTTCACAATGTCAGCATACCATAGAACACATTACTCATTAATATTGAACAACTCTTCATCTAGAAAATATTCATTAATTTCTTTTTTAAAAACATGGGGATTTTTCTAATTCAAGCCTAGACAAATGATCAGCAATTTGATTATCAGCTACCTTTCAATCTACTATTTCAAAGTAAAAATCTTGCATAAGAAGAATCCATCTTATCAGTCTTGATTTTGCAATGTTCTTTTTCATTAAATATTTAATAGCAAAATGATCCGTATGCACACTACATTTTGTTCTAATTAAATATGATATGAATTTATCAAAAGCATACATTATTTCTAGTAACTCTTTGTCAGTTGTGGTATAGTTAATTTAAGCTTCATTAAGTGTTATAATAGCATACTAAATTACTTAGAAAATATTACATTATTGGCCTAAAACTGCTCCTATAGCATAATCACTTTCATCACACATAAATGTAAAACGTTTTTCCCAATCTGATGAAATAATGATTGGTGCAATGACTATTTTTTCTTTTGATAGCTCAAAAGCTTCTATACTCTCCATATTAAAATTTAAAATTACATATTTTTCAAGTAAACAACGTAGAGGCTTAGCAATTTTCGAGAAGTATTTAATATATCGCATGTAGAATCCAGCATGTCCTAAAAAACTTCTAATTTTCCTCACATTTTTTTGTATGAGGTAAATTAGTGATTTCTTAAATTTTTGCGGGATCTACTTCCATACCATTTTCACATATGTGATGTCCTAAAAAAATACCTTCTACTACAATAAATTAGCATTTTTCCCAATTAAGCACTAAATTATTTCTTCACAGCACTGAAGAACTCTTAGCAAATGTTCTATAAAAAATTCAAATGAAGTTCCAAACACTGAGAAATCATTCATAAAAACTTCAATTTATTTGTCAATTAAATCATAGAAAATAGTCGGCATTCTTCCAAAAGCAAATATACCATAATGACTTGTAAAAGTTATTTTGTTTTGATCCTCGAGAGATATTTGTCTTTGGTGATAACCATTAAATCCAACAAAAAAATGACTAGTGACGAGACTTAATTTTCTATAATCAATGCATATTCGACACCTTATGACTTGTCTGGTTAGTATTAGCTTGTTATGTTCATTCATAGTCACAGTCACTCCTCCTTTCTTAAGAACACAGTGAATTGGACTAACTCATGTAATATCTAAAATAACGTAGATAATTCTAGCATCTAACTATAAATTTTTTTTCGTAACAAATTCTTTCATTATAGGATTCAATCTCCTTTAAGAATTAGCCCTAAGTTTGCAAATTTATTCCATATGAAATCTATGCATATAAATTGAAGGATTGATTCCTTTAATATCAAAAATTGTCCATCTAAAAGCTCTATTATAATTCTTTAATGTTTTCATTAAAATCATTACTTCTATAGTTAATTATGAGGAAATTATAACAATAATGTTAAGGAATCACCTAGAATGGCATATTTTAAATGTTTAAGAAGTCACTTCAATACAAATTTGGGAGGTTTTTAAATGGATGGACAAAAAAATTTATCTTTTTCTATCGTGTCCAAAACTTCAAAACTTACTCAAACATAATTTGAATCTTTCTAAAGAAAATCATCAGATTGCCCTAATTCCTTTTCTTGCTGATGTTGCAACACCTTCATTTCAGATTTCTCTTCATAAGTTGTTTTGAAATGACATTCACTCAAATATCTTATTACATACATTATGTAACATTCATCAGCTTTTCCTTTTATAATATTTAAAGTAACTTTTTGATCATTGAGGTGCATATTTAATTCCTTTTTTGTACATCTATCATTGCTCTTCCCTTGGCTAGGAAATGTCTCCCTAAAATGGTAAGCATCTCTTTATCTTTCTTCATATCTAGCACAACGAAATCAACAAGAAATATATACAGGTTCACTTTCAATAAAACATCTTCTATAACTCCCTTAGTATATGTTATTGAATGATTTTCTAACTGCAAAGTTACAGTAGTAGGGGATATTTTTCCTAATCTAAGTCTTTTAAATATTTACAATGACATATGATTAATGCTTGCACCTAAATCACATAAAGCTTTCTCATAAAATCTTTTTCTTATTGCACATGAAATTGTGAAGTTACCAGGATCTTTGAGCTTCTCAGAAAGCTTTTTCTGAGTCATAGCACTGCACTCCTCATTAAGTGCAACAATCTTGTTATCTTTGAACTTCTTTTTCTTGTTAAGAATATACTTCATAAACTTCACATAGCTTAACATTTGTTCTAAGGCTTCAGCAAATGGAATATTAATCGTAAGCTTTTTAAAGATTTAAAAAATATTTAAAAATTGTTTATCAAACTTTTGTTGATGAAGTATCTTAGGAAATGGAGATGGTGGCTTTTCTAAGTTAATTTTTGTTAGAGAAATTTGTTTCTCTAAACCTTTCAGAGTGCCTTCTGTAGGCTCTTCAATTTCTTCTCTCTGTACTTCAATCTCTTTTTGATCTCTACCTTCCAACTCTCTTCTTCTTCTAAGTTGAACGGCTTTTACTTACTTTTTATTATGGTTTTTTGGATTTACTTCTATATTAGAAGGAAGTTTTCCTTAGAGTCTATTACTTAATGAATTTGTTATATATCTTAGTAGATTCTCACTATTTTAAATTGTAGCTCCTTAACTTTATAATTGATTTTCCATCAATAACACCACTTCTTCTAAAGAAATCTTTTTCTCCTTAAATTCTGGATTACTATTAAAACATGGAGAATAAGTAGGCCTATAATTTTTATCACCTTGGTTGTTCTTGTTTTTTGATGGGAATTTTTTATTATTCCCTCATTGCTGATTATTACGAACTGGAATATTATTATTCTAGTTTAAGTTATGATCGCTTTTCCAACCTAGGTTATAATTATTTGAATTTGGGACATTTGGCTTATTGTTTTCAACATTCAAAGTTTCTAATGATGTTTGAGAATCTACCAAGTGGCCTAACGAATTATCTTCAATCATTGAAATTGGTTGAGAAAAATTCATTCCAAATTGGTATAACTTTATTGAAAATGTAGCAACTTGATTTGCTAACATTGTAAAAGCATCAAATTCATGAATATTGGCAACTTTCTTAGGATTTACCCTCTTAGAAGGCAATTTAAAATTATTAGTAGTCATCTCTTCAATTATAACATAAGCTTCACAAAATAGTTTTGACATTAATGAACCACTAGCAGCGGCATCGATAATAGATCTAAGCGATCCAGCTAAACCATTATAAAAATTTTGTATAATTAACCAATATGGTATTGCATGGTATGGAAACTTTCTTAGTAGTTCTTTAAATACTTCCCACGCTTCATAAATTTGTTCTCCTTCAAACTGACAAACAAATGTAATATCATTTCCAAGCTTCATGGTTTTTTTTGGTGGAAAATGTTTAGCAAAGAATTTTTGCGCTTAAAACCTCAAGTTTTAATAGTTCTAGGTGCTTACACAATTCTAGAAAATTGACAAGATGTTAATTTGGATCTTCAGTTGGTGCTCCCCAAACTGATTATTTGATACAATTTGAATAATAGCAGGGTTTAATTTCAAATGAATTAGCCACTAAAATAGGTTTTTGAATACTATAATGAAGTTCATCTACTATACGATTTGCATAATCTCTTAAAGGTCTAATTTTTTTATTAATTCAGCATTTTGATTATTTTAGTTTTCCATTTCTTGAGATTTTTAATCGTTTTATATATTTTTTATTTATTTTAATAGTTCATTCAAATTAAAAATCATAGGGCACTAGTCTTTTAGATCCTGAAGTACGCATACATTATTACAAAATAAAATAAAATCACATAAACAGAAACTTATTTAAATAAAAGCACTACAATATTCCTATAATGAATCTAAAAGTTTAAATAAGACTATTTAAAAATAGAAATTTACTTTCCTAAAAAAATTCTTAAAAATTTTACTAAATTGTTCTTATTTGTCCTCGCCAACAGTGAACGAAACTTGATCCCGCCTTTTACGACAGTACTACGAAGTATGTGTGGTTATATTCTCAAGTTTCTTTTTATCTTTTTATTTCTTTACAACGTCGCTAAAAACTTCACTCGAAGCAAATAAGTGTGCAACTATTACATTTAAATATTAGGATACTACGTAAGTATACGTATCGTTATCAAGTAATATGAGACATTTTGATTAAGCCCCAAATATCGAACCTACATGAAAATATACAATATTTTATGAAGAATTTAGATAACAAACTCTACCTTGAAAAGTATTCTTACTCAAACTATATATGTTATAATAGGAATGAAAGTTTGATCTTTTTGCTGATTTTTTATAATTGAAAATAAGTAAACAACTAGTAAATTTAAATAGGTTTTTGTAAGATGGAAGTAATATAAATAAAATATCTTTTATCTTTTCATGAACCCTAAATAAGTATAGAAATTTGTTGTGGAAGAATTTAAATTGCGTTGTGCCAAATATAAACAATATTATTCTTTACCCTTACTAGAGATGCTATAAATAACATTGGCTAACTTAAAGTTTGAATAGTCTTGAAGATGGGCTAGGTAGAAAAGATGCTTGCTCTCACTCTAGAGCTTCCTCTTCTCCTTCCACCTGAGGGCTATCATCTCGTATGAAAACCTATGACAATAAACTAAATTAAGTGCTTTAGCATGTCACTCTAATGTCCTCTAACTCTACACCCTTCAAAGTTCGTTTTCCTATTTATTTGCACTCAACCATGTGAATTACATTCTCATCCACACAATCTCATATGATTCTTACCATTAGTTGAATTAGATAATACCACCTTAGATCTTACATTTTCTCACAAAAAATGTTGACCTCTTAATTGGCTGAATCAAAAAGTAAATGAAGTACAAGGATTAAATCATCACAACTTATTCTGAAATTAAATATCAATACTTAGCACAACTTCGATACAACACTTAATTACTTATCATTTTAGGGATAAAGATAAAGAAAACTACTCAGAATTCATGGAGAAAACAAAACAAAATTTAATTTTAAAAATAAAAATCGTGTAAACACACAAGAAGTCTAAATTAAAACCAAAGGTACTCACAAAGATAAAAACTTATCTCAAATTCCTCTCCACCAAACTCTTGAAGTTCCTTTTAATCTCTTCCTTTCTCTTACAATACTCTCTACGAACAAAACTATAACTTCTCCCTTTCTTCTCTCTAAAAGTATCATAATTATTCTATGATAGGAGCGGTAAAAATATATCTCAAAGAGACGGCGACGGCGGCCTCTTCAATTCAATCAAATTTCTTTTATAATATTCCAAAAGGTGCTTTGGTGCCTCTTCAAAAATGTGTCCACATTTAATGAATCTTCTGAGAGATGCCTCCTTTCAATAGCCATTTGAATGTATTTTCTTGCCCATTAACCATAAAAAACGTTTCCACAAAGATTTGTTTTAAACACCCCTTAAAAAATTCATTCAAATTCAATAATTTATAAATAACTACATCTGGCGCATAAGTACGAGGTCGTCAGCACTTAGGCACGGGCTTCTTTGTTCTTCAGGCACTCAAGCGCCAGTCCTGGGTTTTTAAGCGTCACAGTTCATTTGCACACCTTCATTTTTGCTTTAAACTTGATCCTTTTTCAATTCTTTCACAATTTTTCATCCATTCAATTGTACATGAAAGAGAAAAAACATAAATACTTTCTATTAAAGTACAATATCTTCAAAAATAGATATAAAATCTGTACATAAATGATATATATTTTAGGTGTATCAATGTCCTCTAATAATTTGGCTAAATTTAACACATAATAATCAAAACTGATTCTGGCTGGGTCTAAGACTGTCTGATTATAGGGGTGATTTGTTGGTGGCCTCTAGTTGATGTTAATAGGTTGACCTCGATATATCAGTTGCCTGTGGGATCGAGATAAAGAGAAAAGGGGTCTAATCTGAGCCTATCCCCAAATTAAAATTTAATATCCCATCTTGAGATGTTCATATGCCCATCATTTAACTTTTCTTTTATAACCTGCAAATGTTTACCTAACTCATTTATATCATACAATTGCAATCTGTTTCGAAGCTTTAGTAGAATTTGATCAGGTACGCTTTTATTTATTTAATTTCCATACTTTATTTTTTGCATAATTCTTTTTATTTTGTACTATACTGTACTTCGCTACATGTCTCATGCATTTTCTTAATGTATCTTACAACATAGTTTCTTTGTCTGTTCTTTGTTGTACTGTACACATTTACTAGTATTCATGCTATAGTTACTACCTTTCTAGTATGTTTGTGCAATCCCCTAGGATAAGCCATTCGATGCATGATTTTTTTTATTATTCTCTCTTCTCTCTCTCCTCTTCTAGGAATGAGACGACGACGTGGTCGGTTGACGATTCATCTCCAGATAACGATCGAGACAACTACTAAAGACGGATGGATGAGCTTATGCAGAAACTCGATAGATTTAAATTACATACCTATAGGATGTCGAGATTGTTTATTTGGCACGATGTAAATCATCATGTTATCTTTTAGGACTTTCTACGATTTTTATATCGTACGTATAAGTCCTAAACTTTTTAGGCTTGCGAGGTCGTCGTTCGGTACGACATAAATCCTCACATTTTCTTGGACTATTTGCATATGACATGTAAATACAAGTCCCGAACATCTAAATAATTTGCAGTACTGAAACATCAAATAATTTCACTTTCAAAGACGTAAAGTCAAACCGTAGATTATTTTGAGATGTCACTGAATCTCCTTCAGTATCTTCGACATCTCCTACTTTTCGTTCCTTTGGATTCCAAAAATAACTGTCCCTATTTGAACCTATCCCATTTGAAATTTCCTATGAACAATCGTCAAAACTTGAACGTTGAATTCTTGAAGATGAAACCTTTGATCATTATCGAGAGTTTTATTACGTGACTTTGGTTGTGTAGGATGTAATTAACTATAGGGGCTTGCTCCTATAGGGAATTTAAGAACCCTGATTATCCTAAACCTTATCTAATCTGTATATTATATAGGAGAATTTATCGGATATAAATTTTGCAGACCAAAATAGAGTCATAAACTTTTAAGTTTAGATAGTTAAGCCTACTAATAAGTGATGCGTTCATCCTCCAAGATGGTATATCATTTATGGTATTGTGCTCAGCTATTTAAACTATTAGATATATGAGAACTTTCTGGTCTTATAATTTTGCAAAAAAAAATAAAGGATACCATTTTCACAAAATTAAAATTACATTATATGTATATATATTAAATTCCAAATTTTAATTTTAAAATCTTATTTTTGAAAGAAAAATTGCTGACAATTTCTGGAGACTCCGCTGGGGATTAGTTCCTCTTTCCATTCTGATCAAGAGTTTTTGTTTTCAAAAATCAGTAGTGTGCCCATATCTCTAGTGGGTCAAACTATCGTTCTTCTGTTAACGTACTTTTCTCATTTCTTCCTTGAGTAGGTATTGTCAACCTCCTTTGATTCTGGAACCACTGTTTAATCACCCATAAATAGAAAAGTTCTCGAATCTTTAAATTTTAAATACAATGGATTCCCAATTGGTGTGAAATGTTAGGAGACGATTCGTAGGAGTGAATTTGATTCGAGAAGCTTTGTCTTTAAATCACGAACGCATGTCCTACACATCCTACTCTTTCCTTTATTTATGACATTTTGATTTGATTATTTAAAACTTATAAATAAATCTTAAGATATATATATATATATATATATANTCAGATTGTAGAATTTTGTATTTTGTTTTATCAACACCAAAATGTCCCTTAAAATCAGAATTATGATATTTTTGGATAATTTCATAAGTTTCTTCTAATGGTACACATCTTCACAAAATCAGAATTATTACATTTTTGGATAATTTCATAAGTTTCTTCTAATGGTACACATCTTCGAATAATCAGATCCTTCCCTTATTTTATATAAAATGGGTCATCCGAAAAATAAGTATTAGCTTCAGAAATAAATTTTCACATTTGTTGGTATGTCATTCCATAGGGTTTAAGATCACTAACAATATAGTTCACAATGTCGGCATACCACAGAACATGCCACTCATTTACAGTGAAAAAATTTTCATATGGAAAATGTTCATTAATTTCTTTTTCAAAACAGAGTGGTTTTTCTAATTGAAGCCTGGAAAAATGATCGGAAATTTAATTTTCAGTTCCCTTCCAATCTACTATTTCAAAATCAAATTCTTGTAAAAGAAGAATCCATCTTATAAGTCTCGGTTTAGTATCCTACTTTCTCATTAAGTGCTTAATAGTAGAATGTTCTGTATGTACTATACAATGAGTTCCAGTCAAAAATGATCTAAATTTATCAAAGGCATATACTATTGCTAATAACTCTTTTTCAGTACTTGTATAATTAATTTGAGTTTCATTAAGAGTTATACTAGCATAGTAAATAACTTTCAAAATTTTATCATATTTTGGCCCTAAAACAGCTTCAATAGCATAATCACTTGCATCATCAGTTTAAAAGGTTTTCCCCAATTTGGTGAAACTATAATTGGTGCAGTGATTAATTTTTCTTTTAATAATTTAGAAGCTTTTAAGCATTCCTCATCAAAAATGAAAATTATATATTTTTCCAGTAAATGACATAAATGCTTAGCAATCTTAGAAAAGTCTTTAATATATCGCCTGTAAAATCCAGCATGTCCTAAAAAATTCCTAATTTCCCTTATATTCATTTGATAAGGTGACCAAAGGAAAATATGTTGAGATTTTCATACCTATTTTATATTGTTTTTGAAGTTATTTCACTTTAAAGAAAGGTATTTTTGATGTTTTGTTACAGGAATGATGATCTAGGGTCATTGGAGCAAAAAGATGCAAAAAAAAGCGAATTTGGAGCAAAAATGACCTAAAGGTGGAGAATTGAAATAGGCCACCGACGACGCCCTCGACCTCACCGACGGTGAGTTTTTCCCGAGACTACAGNTAAAGTCGCGGTCACCACCCCATGGCCATTTTTATAAAAACTCACCTCCACGGCTATGGGAGGTGAGCTGAAAATTTCTTAGAGAGAGCCTCTCAAACTTCTCACAGAGCCTGTTTGAGATCCCCTCAACGTAATCCAACCCTCTTCCCCCACTGAATTCCACTGTGGAAGCTCAATTTTGAGCTCAAACCTCTGCCAAAAACTAGGGCAGAGGTCATTACACTTCCACAGTCCACCAAACTTCAATTTCTTGTTCCCACACCTTCACAACCAAGAAAGAAGCCAAATCCCCATAAAATCCCCCTCTGAAATAGCCTCTACAATAGCTCTAGATCAACACCCAAAATTAGTCTTGATCAGAATAATACCTAGGCTTTACACCAAGACCAAAGGCTCAATCTCTAACCTCCTTGGACCCCAATGAATGTGACAAGACCCTCTGATTGAAGCTTCACTTCTCAGAGCCAAGGTATTAAACTTCTATCCCTCCCAAGCCTATTTGGATTCTCCATTTGATTAGGCTTAATTTTATTGCATGGTTACTGTATAAATATGTTCTTCTCACTTAGACAAGTCCATATGAACAAAACCCAATGTGATTTGGTTATGTCTAGGCCGAGATCTTAAGGTTTTAGTGTGGATGGTCACAGGATCACTCTATCAGGGATGATGAAGGGGAGCCATTTGATTGAGCGTGTATCAAATGGACGGAGGAGATCAAGCTGGACAGCGCTTCAGAACATAAACCGCGGGCTGAGTCGGCGCTGAGGTGGACGGCGGCGTCAAATGGGTGCGCGCCGCGTGGAGCTTCGGAGCTGTCGTAGGTTGAGGTGGCGCCGCATATTTAAATAGATAAATAGGGATTTAATTAATTCAAAATGACCCCTAACTTAAAAAATTCATATCTTGGTGTATAAAAATCACAAAAATAAAATGAAAATACCCTCTTGCTTAGCGAGCAGAGGAGAACAATGTGGAAATAATTTTTAAGTCTATGTGATGCATATTTTTTTTAATTAATTAAATACTGATTTGAATCTTTTGATCTCCATGCATATAGGCATTTCATTATAGCTTGGAATTTTAGCATGTTGTTGCCTCTGTCTTAGGGAAAATCCCCTAATTTTTCCAAAATCAGAGGAGGTCCCTAGACTAAGAATCACATGTTTCAAGTTTATGTACATTATTTACTTAAAATAATCATGTAAATTAGCATGTTGGTTAGAAAAATCCAAGAAACTTTTGGCAAGTTTACTATGACTAGAGAACCCTTAGGAAAATTTTTCATGAGTCAAGTCATTCAAAATACACCTAATCTTTACAAATCTAAATCACTAAGATAATTAATTTTAGAAAATACAAACAACAAAATGACTTGATTTTTGATCTCCACTATTATTAAGATCTAGAGAACTCCCCATAAAAATTTCAAAGCATTTTAAGTTCATTTGATAACTTAAATTGATTTTTTAAGTTAAATTACATTTTTGGCACAAGAATGATTTTTAAAAAATCAAAATATAACTTGAAAAATTAAAAAACTTGGTTTTTTTTAGTTCTCTATGATCATGGTTATTTTATAAAAATAAAATGATATTTAAAATAAAAACATGATTTTAGCCTATTTTAAATATTTGAATAATTAAAAATCCCTAAAATGACAAAAATAGTTAAACTCATGGAAATATTCTAAATTATTTCCTAAGCACTTAGGAACAATTGGAATATTTTTCCTGGTTTTCTAAATAAAGATATTGAATTTTAAAGCTTAAAAATGATTTTTAAAGGCTAAAAAGGAATTTTCACTAAAAGTAATGCCAATAAATCAAATAAAATTCAGAAAAATATAAAATTTTCTCCTTTGAGTTCTCTGACCTTAAGAGGACTTTTTAAAAATACGAAACTTAATTTTTCACATTTAAAATATTTTATAATTAATAAATACCTCATAACTTAATGTAATTCTTGAAATTCAAATAAAATTCAAATAAAATTCAAAAAATTATGAAATTTGGTCCAACAGCTTCTCTGGTCTAAGTCTATCTCCAGTAAAAAATTCAAGGGATTAGGGTTTACCTTGGTCAAGTTAGGAATTTTCTTTGGAAAATCCCACTTTTGCATGAAAATAATTATGTAAATTAAATTAAATTTTGAAAGATCACATTTTCTCCTCTAATGTCTTAATTGACCCATGAATGAGGTAGGATAAAAATTTCAAATACATTTTCTCCTCTGATGTCTTAATTAACCCATGAATGAGGTAGGATAAAAATTTCATTGAGAAATCACATTTTCTCCTCTGATGTCTTAATTGACCCATGAATGAGGTAGGATAAAAATTTCAAAGTTCTGAATTTGACAAATTATGAAGTGTTAGAGCCTTAGGGGCAAATGTGTAATTTTGGAAATTTAGCCAAAGTCATTTGGATTAAATTTGATAAATTATGAAGTGTTAGAGCCTTAAGGGAAATTGTGTAATTTTGGAAATTTTATCTTAATTAACATTTAGGCTTAATTCAAGGAGGAAAATGGGCAACCTCTGATCTTAATCAGTTTATTTGGATTTTTGAAACACAAGGGGTTAATTGTAATTATGAAGTGTTAGAGCCTTAGGGGCAAATGTGTAATTTTGGAAACCTTGCCTTAATTAAACATGTTAGGCTTAATTCACAAGGAGGGAAAATGGGTAACCTCTAATCTTAATCAATTTATTTGATGTTTGAAACCCAAAGGGGTTGGAGGAAATGGGTAACCTCTGATCATAATTTGGATGTTTGAAACATAAGGGGCTAATTGGTAGAACCAACCTCACTTTCCCAATTGAAAAGATAAGTTAAAAAATTTCTAAATTATTAAAATTTGCAATTTATTAAAATAAAATGAACCTAAGGCTTAGTATGACTTTTGAAGTCGATAACCAATCAATTTAATACCCCTATATTGATTTTCAAATAAAATTCAAATCATGAATCATGACCACCTAAAGCTTAACCTTTTCAAAAACTAATTAAGACACTCACTAAGATCTAAGGGCTTAGTAGTGACTTAGGCTAAATCAAGTTTCATTTAAATGAGGATTAGAAAAGTAAATAATTGAAAATTAGAACATCTTTCAAACACTACAAGCCCAATCAAGGATTTGAAAAGTAAATATCAATTAAAACTAAGACGTCTTTCAAACACTACAAGCCTAATTAGGACTAAAGGATTAGAAAAGAGTTTTAAGGGCTTAATAGTGACTTAGGCTAAATCAAGTTTCATTTAAATGAGGATTAGAAAAGTATCATCATTTAAAATTAAAACACCTTTCAAACAATACAAGCCCAATTATAACCAAAATTTGGTTAAGTTTTCCAATAACACTAACTTGCCTTTTTAAGAGTCTTCACCCACATAATTTTCAAAATTAAATTACAGATGATAATTACGTTACTCTTAGGGGTAATTGAGACATAAATGTTCATTGAGCATTAGGGTGTTTTATAGGATGAATTATTAAGCAACATAATAAGTTTAAAAGAGCTCGGGATTTTTCACCAAGCAGCGAGAGAATAGCACGGACCTGCTTCTTTCTCTAGATCTTTTGGATACCTCAGAGATCTACTAAACTTAATATATTTTTCTNTGTAATGGCTTAGGCCAAATCAAAATTGACTAAAAGAGGATTAGAGAAATAAATATAACATAATCAAACAACCTTGAAACACCACTAAGCTTAATTTAAAAATTGGCAAAGTGTTCAGATTACACCAACTTGCCCTTTAAGGAAATTCACTCACATAATCTTCAAATTAAATGATAAATGATAATTACCCCNCACCAGGTATGCTTTTAAAGTTTTCAGCATTGTCTTTCTTGAACTTTCATACTGTGCTTTTATACCTGCAAACTTGCATGTCACCTCGCATGAAAACTAAAACTATTAGGATAGCCACAAAACCAAAACCAAAAGCAAAACTAAAATCAACCAAGATAAAATTCACCACCACAACTTTTTAAATATAAAACAACTCAAAATTTAATCACAAACATCACACAAAACTACAAATTGCAACTAAATTAAGCGTCTCTATCTGATGATCGAGAATCCCTCAGAGGAGGTAACCTACGGTTGCTAACGAGGCTTCCCACAGTCTTGATGATCGGGAATCCCTCGGAGGAGGTAACCTACGGTTGCTAACGAGGCTTCCAATGGTTTAAATGAAATCAAAATTTAATCACAAACATCACATAAAACTACAACTTCAACTAAATTAAGATGTCTCTATCGGAATCCCTTAGAGGAGGTAACCTACAGTTGCTAACAAGGCTTCCCACGGTTTAAATTAAATTATGGAACTCAGGGAAACCTACGGTTGCTAACGAGGCTTCCCACGGTTTAAATGAAATTATGGAGCTGATTAAGTTGGGTTTAGTAAGTTCATTTGGACTGAGTGAATCCCACAACTTCAACTAAATTAAGATGTCTCTATCGGATGATCGGGAATCCCTCGGAGGAGGTAGAGGCTTCTCACGATTTAAATGAAATTATGGAACTCATTAAGTTGGGTTTAGTAAGTTTACGGTTGCTAACGAGGCTTCCCACGGTTTAAATGAAATTATGGAACTCATTAAGTTGGGGTAAATTGCAACTAAATTAAGATGTCTCTATCAGATGATCGGGAATCCCTCGGAGGAGGTAACCTTGGTTGCTAACGAGGCTTCCCACAGTTTAAATGAAATTATGGAACTCATTAAGTTGGGTTTCATAAGTTGCTAACGAGGCTTCCCAAGGTTTAAATGAAATTATGGAACTCATTAAGTTGAGTTTAGTACACAACTTCAACTAAATTAAGATGTCTCTATCGGATAGAATCCCTTAGAGGAGGTAACCTACAGTTGCTAACAAGGCTTCCCACGGTTTAAATTAAATTATGGAACTCAGGGAAACCTACGGTTGCTAACGAGGCTTCCCACGGTTTAAATGAAATTATGGAGCTGATTAAGTTGGGTTTAGTAAGTTCATTTGGACTGAGTGAATCCCACAACTTCAACTAAATTAAGATGTCTCTATCGGATGATCGGGAATCCCTCGGAGGAGGTAGAGGCTTCTCACGGTCTAAACGAAATTATGGAACTCTTAAGTTGAGTTTAGTAAGTTCATTTGGACTAAGTGAATCCAATAGAAAATAGTGGCGCTGGAATGAGGGAATCATGGGATCCTAACCGGTGTCGCTCTAATCAACTTTAACATGCCCCCATAAAATTTAAAGAACTTCAGATCCTAACCGGTGTCACTCTAATCAACTTTAATATGCCCTCATAAAATTTAAAGAACTTCACCAAACCGGTGTCGCTCTAATCAACTTTAATATGCCCTCATAAAATTTAAAGAACTTCAAACATACTAATTGGTGTCGCTCTAATCAACTTTAATATGCCCTCATAAAATTTAAAGAACTTCAACCATAGGGACTGGTGTCACTCTAATCAACTTTAATATGCCCTCATAAAATTTAAAGAACTTCAACCATAGGGCCCACTGTTGCTCTAATCAACTTTAATATGCCCTCTATAAAATTTAAAGAACTTCAACCATAGGGCCACCTGATTTGACATTATAACTTGACACACTTGAAAACTCAAACTCATCGCGGCGAGGAGCTTGGAGCTAGCATGCGTTATAACATGGCACACTAGATAACTCAAACTCGTCGCAGCAGGAGCTTGGAGCTAGCTTGGTGGGCAGCAGACGCCCTTATAAAATTTAAAGAACTTCAACCATAAGGCCACCTGATTTGATATTATAACTTGACCATACCCCCATAAAATTTAAAGAACTTCAACCATAGGGCCACCTGATTTGATATTATAACTTGACACCACTAAGAATTAAAGAACTTCAACCATAGGGCCACCTGATTTGACATTATAACTTGACACACTAGATAACTAAAACTAGTCGCGACGAGGAGCTTGGAGCTAACATGATGGGTAGCACAACCATCTTCAAAAGCAAAACCTATCTTCCCCAGCTAAACCAATCTTTCTTCCTTAGACTTAATCAGTAAAGCCATAGGACTTTGAGGTTGCTTGCTTATGCAACATAAATTCTCACCTTATCTTTAGGCCTTTGTACANAGATACTTCAGACGTCTATTAAACTTAATATACTTTGCTCAATGAAATCATCCTTAATTAGACCTTTAAGGACACACCAAAATACAACTTAGAGTTAGAAAAACCACCAAAACTTTACTTTTACTGCTGTTCATAAATGCCCTCACATGCATTTTTAAGTTTCAGGTGGTGGAATGAGAAGACTCGCTAGGTACGCTTTTACAGTTTATAGTACCTTCTTTCTTGTGCCTTTTCCTTACATGCTTCTCTTTATGCTTACATTTTTTTTATACTTGCATGTATGAAAACAACATAAACTTGCATGTTAACCAAAACAAAAACTAAAATCAACCAAGATAAAATCCACCGCCACAACATTCAAAATATAAAACAACTAAAAATTTAATCACAAACANCCACAACATTCAAAATATAAAACAACTCAAAATTTAATCACAAACATCACATAAAACTACAATTGCAACTAAATTAAGATGTCTCTATCGGATGATCTATGGTGGGCAGCATGGCCATCTTCACACACTAGAAAACTCACACACTAGAAAACTCAAACTCGTCGCGGTAAGAAACTTGGAGCTAGCATGGTGGGCAGCATGGCCATCTTCAAGAACAAAACCTGTCTTCCCTAACTAAACCAATCTTCCTTCCTTAGACTTGAACAACAAAGCCATAGGACTTTGAGGTTGTTCGCTTATGCAACGTAAATTCTCACATCATCTTTAGGCCTTTGCATATCCCTGCTATACAATATAAGCCCTAACTCTTCTTAGGATTCTGAGGTTTTCATTTGTCATGAACTAAATTCTCATATCTTCCAAGATATTTGTGTAATTGTTTCACACGAAGATATGCCCTAACTAATAAAATTGGAAGGATGAAACACTTAAAATTTTCTCCTCTAAATTTAAACCAAGCATTAGGATAGCTTGGGAAGTCAGCGGGGTTCACCTCTAGGATCCATGACATCGCTTAGTTCTTCCTCCTTTGGATTCTACAATAAAATGTTCTAAATTTGAACCAATCCCCTTTCGCACCTCTATGTCTGATTTCATTGAAAAGTCCTACCCTTTGAAATTCCTTGAAGATAATATTTCCTGATTTTTATCAAGAGTCTTCTTAAGTGACTTTGGTCATTTAAAATGTAATTAACTATTGGGGCTTGCCCTTATAGGAAGCCTGTCTGAACCCGGCTTAATATAAATCCTATTTAATCCCTTATACAAATACAAAGGTTTCGCAAACCAAACGGATGTCATACTTCCCTTAGTCTATTTGATCGAGCCTAATCCTCAAGTCTTGTGTTTATCCTTTGGGATAGATACATGATTTGAGGTACAGTGCTCTTTCATTTTAAACTNCCAAACATTAGGATAACTTGGGAAGTTACCAGGGTTCTCATCTGGATCCATGACATCCCCTAGTTCTTCCTCCTTTGGACTCTACAACAAAATGTTCCAAATGAAACCAATCCCCTTTTCAATAAGGTCTGATCTTATTGAAAAGTCCTACCCTTTGAAACTCCTTGAAGATAATATTTCCTGATTTTTATCGAGAGTCTTCTTAGGTGATTTTGGTCATTTAAGATGTAATTAACTATAGGGGCTTGCCCTTGTAGGAAGCATGTCCGAATCTAGCTTAATATAAACCCTATTTAATTCTTTATATTAAATAAGGGAAATTGTCATAAAATATAAAGGTTTTGCAGACCAAACAAATGTCATATATTCCTTAGTTTATTTGATCGAGCCTCATCCTCAANGAGGTTAATATAAACCCTATTTATTTCTTTCCATTAAATAGGGGAACTTGTCGGCAAATATAAAGGTTTCGCAGACAAAACGGACGTCATACTTTCCTTAGTTTATTTTGATCGAGCCTCATCCTCAAGTCTTGTGTTTATCCNTCTATTTAATCATTTATATTAAATAGGGGAACTTGTCGACAAATACAAAAGTTTTGCAGACCAAACGGACGTTATACTTTCCTTGGTTTATCTGATCGAGCCTCATCCTCAAGTCTTGTGTTTATCCTTCGGGATAGATACATGATTTGAGGTACANATCCTTTACATTAAATAGGGGAACTTGTCGACAAATACAAAGGTTTCGCAGACCAGATGGACGTCATACTTTTCTTAGTTTTTTTGATCGAGCCTCATCCTCAATTCTTGTGTTTATCCTTCGAGATAGATACAGCATTTGAGGTACAGTGCTCTTTCATTTTAAACTATGAAAAATATGGGGTCACTTTGATTTCATACTTCGACGTCCTTCTGAAGCGGGTGAAGGGATTTCGATTCCAGCGACCAAAAACTTCTTACGGGAAACCCCACAAACCAACCTGAAATAACGTCGACAAATAATCAAATGGAATATTCTACCTGCTACTTGCATTCCCAGTAGCTGCATCATCAACATATATGAAGAGGGTGATTGCATTCCCCCACACATTGATCATCATGATTTTGTGAGGCCTTTCTGCAAAGTTTTATTTCTGATAAAAAGCAATATTTTATTTGGGAAAGAAATCGATATTGTCGGCTCTGGTGAATTCAGAGATACTGTGGAGATTCCTCTACCAGTCGGTTCAGTGCTTGTTCTTAAAGACAACGGTGCAGACGTTGTCAAACATTGCATTCCAGGAGTATGACACCGTAGGGTGTCTGTGACTTTCCGTAGGATGGATGACAGTAAAATGCCATATGTATTCCAGCAGGACCCAGAATTGGAGGAGTTACTTCCATACGAGCTGTGAGAAGGTTGTACCTCTAAGTACATGCAAGGGAACTCTTATCATAGAGCATGACTTAGAAGGTCTGCTTGATCAGGAGCTCAACATACCTAATATAGAGGGTTCACTTTCTTTCTTTTAACAACATGACATGTATTTGATGTATTCAATCTACAATGTATTCATAACATGAGATGTTCTCGATGTATTTCAACATGGAATACATAATGTACTTTTTGATGCGTTAGCCCATGTTCAATTTATGACATCTTTGTTGGAGCAAATTAATGAAAATTTCTCTCAAATTGTGCCTTTCTGTTAGTTGTTATTTTGTGCGAGGGATGAAAGCCATGAATCACATGTTGGTTCAAAATTTCAATCAACAAAGAATGAAACAACAAATTTTTAACAATAGATAAAATATAAATGGAAAAGAAAATAATCACCAATAAATAAACTAAATAAAATTCTTTTGAAAATCAACCAATTCAAATTAAAACTTTAAATACATATTTTGAAAAATTAAATGTGATAAAAATAACAAGAAAATGAAACGAATTTGTTGAGTGGATCCTCTCATTTTTGGAGTTTCCTACTCTTGTGTGCGTAGCACAACCATCTTTATCTACCTTAACTCTCTTCACACCCTTGCAGAATTTTGCATTCTGCACAAAACCCCACAAAGTTCTACAAATCTTCTTTAAAATCAACCTTTCCACATGATACACTTTTGCAAATTCAACACAACGAGATCTTTGTAAATTTCAATCCTTACATCTTCAAATCAGTGCCAAAATTTTGATTCTAATCTTTCGAGGTCGGTACCTAAATTCCGACTATGTCTTCTTGAATTGATACCTACATTTCAATTCTCATATTTCGTGGTCGATTCCTAAATTTCAACTTCCTCTTTGGAATTGATACCTAAATGTCCATTCTTAGATTTTCAAATCAGTACCTAAATCCTAATTCTCACATTTCGAGGTCGATACCTAAATTTTGACTCTCTCCTTAGAATTGATACCTAAATTTCATTTCTTACATCTTTGAATGAGTACCTAAATTCTGATTCGCATCTTTCAAGGTCGGTAACTAAATCTCTACTATCTCTTCTTGATTGATACCTACATTTCAATTCACACATTTCGAGGTCGATACTTAAATTTCGACTCTCTTCTGGAATTGTTACCTAAATTTCAATTCTTACTTCTTCGAATCAGTACCTAAATTCTGATTCTCATCATTTTGAGTTCGATACCTAAATTTCGATTCTCTTCTAGAATTGAAACCTAAATTTCAATTCATACATCTTCGAATCAGTACTTAAATTTTGATTCTCATCTTTTGAGGTCGGTACCTAAATTCTGACTATCTCTTCTTGAATTGATACCTACATTTCAATTCTCACATTTTCAGGTTGATACCTGAATCTCGATTCTCTTGTTGGAATTGATACCTAAATCTCAATTCTTACATCTTCGAGTTAGTACCTAAATCCTAATTCTCACATTTTGAGGTCGATATCTAAATTTCGACTCTCTTCTCGAGATTGATACCTACATTTCAATTCTAATTTTTGAGTAAGTACCTAAATCCTGATTATTGCATTTAGAGGTCGATACGTAAATTTCGACTCTCTCCTTAAGATTGATACCTAAATTTCAATTCTCACATCTTTGAATCTGTACATAAATTCTGATTCTCATCTTTTGAGGTCGGTACCTAAATTTCGACTCTTCTTGTCTTTTCGGAATTGATACTAAAATTTCAATTTCCACCTCAGGGTCAGCACTTGCATACTAATCCCCATCCTCTAGAAATTTCTAAAATTTCATAACTTGAAATTCGCTCTTGGATCCCCAACGAGAGTCCCTCCCTAATTTCAATCAAACAATCATTCGCTAGTATCTCCAGCAGAAATAAAACAAATCACATACACAACTCTACACATACTTCCGAGTCTATTGATTTAGGAGTTTGTATTGGTTTTAGTTGATCTTGTCGGTAACTCCAATACGCGTGGTGTGCTTGCCCAGCACACCCAACCTATTGGGGGTCCATTTATATACCTCACTTTGCACTGAGGTTTAGTTTTTCCTCTTTAGTAGCCTAAGGTCTAGCAATAGTATTTTCCAATTGACTTTTCATAGAAAACTAGACATCAAACCCTCACCATTAGAAATTCTACCATCTTCTTTACTCAACTTGAAGTTCCACATATTGATCATAACCTCTAAGCACTTAGTAGGTGGGGTTACTATAGTGGAAACTCAAGATGAGTCACCCCTAGGACTGTTGGATCTTAGGGTTGACCCTGGGTGTTTGTATGGAGCTAAGGCACTCACTAAACTCATCTACACTCACAATCAGTCACAACCCTAAAATCAAATTTTTAGCCTAGGTCTCTTGATCTTTTTGGGATACTCATGTAGATGGTCCCCTAAACCTACAAGCCCTATGACTATGGGTTGACTAAGACCAGTACATAGAGGATCCAAAATGGGATTTCCTTTGGTCCATCGCTCATTTAGGGTGACTGGTTACCCAATCCAATAAAAAATATCCATCTTGGCCTTTTCCCCTTAAACCCCCCAAATGACCAAAAAGCCCCTCCCTCCATAGCCCAAAATTCCAAAAATTTCAAAAATTCCAAAAATTTTTAGAAAATCTCAATAAGTCCCAAAAACTCTTAATTTCATTTTTCTCAACCAACACATGACCTAATTTGGACAATTTGACCATCTTTAACCAAAACCCCCAAATTTGCCTTCAAGGGCCCAAATTTCCCCAAATCCAATTCAAATGTTCATCATGTTGATCTCAATTGACCCTAATTCCAATCCTAAACTCCAATTAACTTTTGGTATGGCCAAGCTAAACCAAATTCAAGCTTAATTGTCTCATTATTTGAGCCCAATTTTGATTTTGGTTAAAACCCCAATTTCTGTCACGTGACCTAATCCCACAAATTTGAACCCAACACCTAGTCAATTGGCCCCAATTAATGTTGAAAAATATTTCTAACGTTCCTACACATCAAAATTAACTATCAATTGGCCTTAGAGAAGCCTCAAATCTATTTGAGTTTGGCTTAAATCCAAAATTCCCAAATTTAGCCCCAAATTGGCTAAGTCCCCAAATTTCACACAATTGAAAAATTGGCACCCAAATTATCATGAAAACTGTTCATGGGGTCCCTATGGACCATTTACAATAATAAATTTGGAATTAGCCCAAGGCTATCCCAAGCTAGACCCAAGCCTAGCCCAACATAACCAAAATGTTTAAAATTCAAAATTCCCTCAAATTGACCCTTGAATTGAGCTCAAAACCACTTTCATCCTTCACAAAAGTCATTCATTATAATCATCTACAACTAATGCAACATTTACTTGGGCAAATTGGCATGGCTAGCCTAGACTAAACCCAAGACATGGTCATTTACACCCACTTGGACCCATGCACTAAATGTGACCCAACCACCCTAAAGCAACAAAATTAACTCCACCTCAGCCANAACAGTGTCTTCATAATGTGATATGATGAATTTGCTTGAGATTTGTGTGGTCATGTTTTACATATTTAGTTCTTAGATTATCTTATTTCTTTCACAGTGACAACTACAATATGAATAAAAGAATTCAATGAAAAATTAATTTATTTCCTGCATAATAAGTACATCCATTAATTAAACTCTTTGGATTTCTAGGATCTTATTCCCTATAAATAGGTCATGATTAGTGTTCTGCCATCATCATTTTCAAAATTTCTTCTCTTCAATTGGTTGTAACAAAAGATACTCAAGATGAGCTGCAAAAAACCAGCAAGCGAGGTGTCTATGTTGAGGGCCTTTGGGCTCCCTACTACCAAACTTCGCCATTCTGTGAGCAAGAAAAAGAAGAAGCTCGAGAGCACTTGGCTGGCTCCTAAAAGAAATCTGTGGATTAGAGTTAACCAAAAGTGAAAAGGTCGAAAGATGAAGGATGTTCGGTTAGTACCAAAAGGCCAACCGAAGGGATCCGGCTAGAGGGGACAAAATTGGTCAGACATGGGGTGACGAACAAACTTAAAAAAATGAAGACAGTAGAATCATCTGACTCAGAACCACTCCGCTAAGTGGCGAGTAGGATGGGTTTGCATGTTAATAATGTGTTTTTATTTTATTTTATTTTTTTAGCTTGGAGTTGTCAGCTTGTCTTATTGTCAGGGTTTAATTTTGTTTTCCAAACAAATCTTTCAATTGAATAATGAAAAATGATTCAAAGAAGAGGGGAGTAAGAAAGAAAGAAAAATACGATAAAAATAGAGAAATAATTTTAAAAAGAATGTGGAGGACTATCATATGGGAACCTTCACGCGATTGCTAATACATTTACTCCCGACACAAGATCAGATTAAAATGACTTGGAAACATATTTGAGAAGAAAACCATAGGAAAGAAACCCACAACCAGTGAAACAAATGTTTGTATTTTTTTATGTCAAGAGTAACTCCCAAATGGACGTTTCTCTTTAGTTAACTACATCTTGGGGAATGCACAAGATTACTCTTGATAAGAGAAGTTTTGTTAATGCTTTCGTGATGACTAGTTGAAGGGTGTATCAAAAGGAGATGGTTATCTAAAATTGTAACAACTCGGAGTCTCAAATCCTATATAGAGTGACCCGACCCGCAATTATGTGTATTTTTAATCTCCATAATATTATCAAAAACTTTGCCTAAATTAAATTTAGCGGCTAGTATGAATAAATGAAATGATACAAAAAAATTCAATAAAGCTTAACACTAGATATACTACGCAAGTATACGTATCATTTCAAGTAATATATGATTTTCTTAAAAAACCCTAGTATCGATTCCACGAGGATAATTGAATAATTTAATTTTGCTTGCTAAAATCAAAAGAAAATTCTATTTAAATTTCAAATTTAAATAAAAATTAAAGGATAGCAACGGTTAACACTAAATTAAAGCAGATAAAAACAAATATATTTAACAGTTTAATAAAAGTAAATTCTAACGAGTTTAAATAATATGTAAAGATCTTTCCCTTGCAATAAGATATTAATCTATGTAGGATTTGAATGACTAAAAATATGATGATGTATTGTGATAAATAGGAGCATTCCTATTCTTTACCTCCTCCTGGTGCTAGCAAAGAACATTGGTTACTTTAGAGTTTTTCACCAGCTTATATAGTAGTGCTGAGTAGATTTTGGTCTCTCCTCTCCAGGTTATCCACTGTGCCCTCTCTATATGACCTACGAAAGTCCCTTAAGATCCAAACTCTAAACTGAATTAGAAAAAGAATCTAGTCTGTCACCCTAGAAATATGAATTTTACACCCATCAAAATTTATCTTCCTATCTATTTGCACGCCCCTTAGGTGATCGCAATGGTTCTGCCCATAATGAAGTATGACACTCACTAGTTAGGTGAAATCATAGCCATCCTGGGTATTTATGTTTCTCAAAAAATTTTAACTTCATAAGTGGCCAATTCGTAAAGTTAATGAAGAATCGGTAAAAATGTCATCATAATTTTTAAAAGTAAAAAAGAAATCTTTAAATCATTCTCATCCCACTAGATTAACTCCCAAGAGCAAGGAGAAAGAAATGGAACTACTCAGAAATCATGAAGAATAAAACAAAAACACAAAATTTGCATATAATTCCATGTTTTAGAAATAAAAACTTAAACACAAATACCAAGTACCTTATGTCTTCTCCTTAACACAAATTCTAGAGTCTCCTTAATTAAATCTCCAAACTCTTGCTCTTACAACACAAAACACACATAAACTCACACTAAAACACAAAGCTAGGACTTCCTAAAGCTTTCAAATGCAGCTAAAAAATCCTCTTTTTTGTCTAATTTTTGTCCATATGAATCGATCTCTAAAAATAGCCAAGGTTTGCTTCAAACACCCCTTCAAAATTCGGTCAAATTCAATGGATCTTCTAGAAGGAAAGTTACTGACGTTATTGTGCCAGTCTAGGCGCTAGAACGCCCACTGCGCTTGTCTGTGGTGCTATAGCACCAGGGGGCGGTGCTATGGCACCATACAATTTGCACCATTTTTTATCATTTTTCCCTCATTTTCTCCAAAAGTCCATTCTATGTACCTAAAACCAAAAACATGCAAAATACATTCATTTAAAGTGTAATATCATTAAAAATATGCATAAAATAATGATAAAATATGCAATAAAAAAAGATAATTTTAAGGTAGATCACCGAGCTGCAAGGCTAGAGAGTGAATCAATCACATCCTAAAGGGAATGTTAACTAATCGGCAACTGAGGTTTAATGAGATAACTAGGCCATCAAGAGGATCAACTCATCGTTTTAAAGCCATACTAAGCCATAATAGTATATGGTGAATCATCGTATCTTAAACAGGTATTGGACTATCAACAATATGTGCTCTACTTGATGACATCAACGAAGTTCAAAAGAAATGAATAGGCTTCATGTGGTTTACCAATAGAGGGGTTAAGAAATATTAATCGGGTAGAGATAGTCGAGTCAGGAAACCATGAATCTATCATCCAAGGTTATTACAATCACAGGTCTACCTGGCCATGAAAGTAGTCATCCCACCCCAACCAAAGGTTACATTTTAACAATTTATGCATTACGTTGTCCAAGGATACCTCAGTAGCCCTAAAGCTAGAGGAACAAAATTTCTAAAGCCTTATGACCCTTTATAGGTAGAATTTATGGAAATTGGACTTATTCTTGCCAACGTAAGTAGTGAGGATGCCTTTGGAAAAGAAAAAGAGGTCTAGCTTAGCAAACTGAAAACACTCTCACAAAGGTCTTATACTCGTCTAGGTATAAAGCCTCTACACTTTAAGCGCATTCTAGAAGACAACCTAAGTATAAATTAATACTTGGTCAGTCAGGTTAGAGAAGCACAAGGGCTTCTCCTCAAGACATAGAAAGATGATGTAATTTTTTTCTAGAGCAGTCCTTAAGTTTGGAGAGCCTATTAATTTCATGATTGGGTAATGGCCATGCATGTGACCTCATCTTAAAACCAACCTAAAAGCCATGCAAAAACTTAAGTGCAAATTTTGAATGATGTTTTCAATTTTACTTTAACATTTTATTAATCTTAATTTTTTAATTATTAAGATTTTTCTATAACGTTTATAATTTTAGGGTCTTTAAGGAACCTAAATTACATTTTTTAGTGAGCATCCCAAAGAAACCAACAATCAAAGAAAGTGTAAAGTCAAGCACACAAAAAAAAGTAAACCAGCTAAGTAAAAGAAATAAAAAAATACAGGCGCAGCTAATTTGGTAATATATCCCAAAAAAAAGCTAAAAAAATGTAGCCAAGCTCCACATAAACATACCTAGTCCTAGGTCTATACATTAATGGAGATTTGGATTTAAAGTACAAGACACTGGTTTTTGTTCCGGGTCCTTGCTACGTGGTTTCACTCATCAAACACTTTGGAACTCACGCCCAAAGTTTTTTTTCGGTATAGATACTGCTAAGGGACTCTACAAATTACATGTAAAAGTCTAAAATAAGGCCTTAACTTACATCCAAATAGTTAGCATGATTTATTTCCATGCAGCATGAAATAGGTCATGTCCAGTACGAGGGGAGCTTATTAAAAACTACAAGAAAAGAGTTAGTTGGCCACAAATGTTGTAATTGATTATGAGGGTGTATTGGTTAAGGTGGATAAATTTATATTCTCCTTCAATTTTGTAATAGCAGTAGTTAGAAGATGTAACATTAGTAGTTGCCCAGTAATGCTAAAATAAACCAAAAGGATCAAAATCCCGAGCAGTATAAGGCCACTAGAGTGAAAGTGATGAAGGAGGGGTATGAGTACCATCAGAGGGAGAATGAGAGTGTCGATTCAAACCTAGGAAACTATACCTTAGCTCATAAGATGGAACATGAGAGGCCACCACCACCCTTTCTTCGAAGACTAAAAGCTTATGAAGGAACAAGAGATTTCCAAGGTTTTAGATGTCATTAATAAACTCACCATCAGTGTTCATTATACTAATGATCTAGAATGGATGCAGAGTTATGTGGGGTTTTTGAAAGATGTCTTGGATAAGAAATTAAGTTGGGAGCCTGTGAGACCATTTCCTTGATAGAGGAATGTAAAGTCATTTTGTAGAAGAAGTTACCCATCAATGTGAAAGACTCAGGTAGTTTTACCATCCTATGTGCTATAGAAACGAAGTTTGTGGGGATGAACATATGTGAATTAGGAGCCACCATAAATCTCATTTAGTTGATCATTTTCTAATGATTAAGATTAGTAGAAATCCAACTAGGCCACCACCCTGACTCAGTTAGTAGAATGTTCATTTACCTTATGAAGGGAATCATAGAGGATGTACTTGTTAAGGTGGCTAAATTTATATTCTGAGTTAATTTTGTAGTCCTCGACCTTGAGATGTATAAGGAAATACCCTTGATTCCTTGGCGACCATTCCTACCCACCAAAAGAGCAATGATTGATGTTAAGAAGGTACAACTAACTATGAGGGCAAATGATTAGGAGGTTACATTTGATTTGTTAAAATCAATAAAGATTCCTCAAGCCTCAAGGATTGATCCAGGCGCTAGTGTAGAAACGGTGGCCGGGATAATTAAGAGTCAGTATTTTGAATAAGAGGAATTGGAACCTGAAGGGCTAGTCGTTGCAAATTAATTATGTTTGAAGATGAATGAGGAATAATCTTAACTTCGGTTAGCACCAGTCCCTAAGAAGGTTAGGGAGAGAGTTAAGCCTATAATAGATCCACTCATAAAGGGAGTCCTTGTGAGAAGATTATAGGTCCCCATGACCAAAGAAGATGTCAAATTTTAGAAGGACATTTTGATGCACTCCCCACAATTTTGGAAGAGGTTGGAGTTATATTGAACTTGGATGATTTAGACAATTCACCAGGACATAGGAAATATGAGATGATTGAATAAGGATTTTTTAGGATAAAATCTGATCCTGAAGAGCCTTGTTAGGTTTGAACATATATGACACGGTTTGGTTGAGGATATTAAATCAAGTACTATCTTGGGACGCAACCCAAGTGCTATTTGAGAGTTAAGATCTTTTTCATTTTTTCCACATTTTGTTTCAAATTGATTTTAGTGGATTATTGTGTTAGCATAGGAGGTTTTTTGGAATTTTTTAGTTTTGAGTCTAATTTGATGCTTCATCAGTGTGTGGAATGTGAAAAATTAGTCTAAGAAGCAAAGCTTGGCAAAATTGTTTTAGCTTGAACCAACATAGCCACGTCTGTTTTTTGTGTCACCACACCGATTAAAGCATGGACATTCCTAAGATCCTCATAGACATGCTATGCAGCTCGAGCATATTGTGTAATTGCACTGGACTAAAACATGATGAAGCCGTTCTATAAGTCTGAGCAACATAACCATGCTCGAAACCTATGTAACCACACCGTCATAACCTAATTTTTGCCATGGCTATGCCGATTTGGGTGTAACTAAATCGTCAGCTTTAAATGCCTAATTTCACATGTTTGTCTCATTTATGCCTAGAGCTTCCCCTTCACATTCACCAGAGATGAGGGTAAATCTAAGGAGATTTGACGAGCATAGATAAGATCTGACCCTGAACTCACATTTTTTACATTGGTTAACCCTAGCACCAACAGGTTTCACACTTCTCAATCACTCCCTCACATTTTCTGACCTAGCTTTCGTCACTACCTCAATGACTCCTAAAATGAAGGGTAAGCTAGAAGTAAGCTATGATAGGAAAAGATTTGTGAGCCTAGTCACTTCCCAACAATTTTTTTAACCCTATTGTCAAGAAGAAGCGTATATCTGAGTGTTGTGTCAATGTTTCATGGTAGGGGTGGGGGTGTAGTGAGAAATCTAAGCTGGTGAGTTGGACATATAAGAGCTTTTTTTACATGACAGCTTCTGTCTTAGTTCCACTAGTACGCGAGTTCTGCTCAAATGTGAAAGAACCGTGGATAGGACAATTTTCATGCGAGGGAAATACATCCTATTCGATCCAACAATTAACAGCCTCTATGACTTTCTTGATATCCTAAATATTGAATATGCTAGTTTTCTCTCTTCTAATTATTAGGATAACATTGGCATCCTTACTAACCCCATAGGTTTATGAAAGACTAGATCTAGGAATGAGGGCAAGAGTATTTCCAACTTCCAACTCACTCACCTAAACCTTACGTCTCGAGCCTGACACTACTTTACTGTACTCCCCACTACAAGCCTTACTATCGTACGAAGGATCGGGCGGCCCTGAATTGCTATATTCTGTAGGGTAAAACCACAGATGTCGGACTAGTGATTTACCAATCCATAATCTATATCGCTGGCAGCAAAAACCACTGTGGGAATAGGGCACCCCACACTTATTACTACCCTATGTGCGAATGAGCAGATTTTTGGCAAATAAGATGAGGAGTTTTTACACCCATAGAAACCTATCATCAAGCTTCAATGGTTTCTTGTGAATGGGGGGAGAGCTTCTCTTGCATCAAGCAGCACCGCTTCCCAACCCTTCAATAGTTGAGTTGGCGGAGTAATTAGAAGCTTTAGATATCGTTATGGGCATGATGAAGTGGGAGCTTCATGACTTACACATGCAGTTGTGGTTCTATGACACCAAGTATTAGTACTAGTATGACTACATGCAATAATGCTTCTCGGCGTTGTAGAGGGTACACCTGACCATGAAATTCCTACAGCCACCATAATTCTAAACTTATGGCGAGGGGGATAACCATATGAAGGAGGGAGACAGTGACAACTCAGAGAATATTGGATCTGACCCTTTTGTATCATTCTCTTTTTTTTCTTTTGTGGTGATATGATATGTGGTGTTGTGAGTACGTCGATGACTTGTATTTTACTATGGATTTGGTGAGTTGTGGTTCACTGTGTTATTATTGGATGGAGGTCATTTAAAATTGATGTTGATTGAGATGTGACTTCTGTTGCGTTTTATATATTTTGCACTGCTGATTTTTCATTTCTATGAGATATTAAACCACTGTGCTCCCTATGATATTTACTACAAAGGTTTTTCCTACATTACATGCTCTACTCCTTTCTTTTCCTGCAAATTTTTTATTATGGCATGCATAGGATAGAGAATAAGTTTGGGGGAGGGAATTATGTGTGTATACTTTCCTTGAAAGCAATTCTGCTAACTGAGCTGTGATTTAACATTAAAGTAATGACTCATCCTAAGAATTCTACTAATTTAATAAGAATATATAATAAATTTATTATAATGTGAATACTCATTAGAAGGGGGATTATAATTAATTTTTTAATAATTGAGTCCTACACTATAATAACTTCAACCTGAACCCCAATGAATCTCAGAATAACTAAAAAGGTGTGAATAAAATATAAATAACTAAGGGGCTTGAACTTTTTTAATTTTCAATTCAACCAATTTGATCGAGCCTTAACATTTGAATGGATTTTAATATGTGTGGGTTTGCATTAAGAGGATGCAAAGAATTATTAATTAGGGGAGTATTGAAATTCAAATACCAAGAAAGGAAGTGGATTTCTCCAGATAAAGTAATTCTTAAGGGATTCAAAAAAAAAAGTATGAATGACCTGATTCAAAAGAAAAATCAATAAAGGTCAACCTCCTTGAGAAAAAGCTTGAGTGAGCATATAAAAAAAAATATTGAATGTATAAGCCCTCTCTAATTAATAAAACTTAAAATCATTCTTAATTCAGGTCTTATGATATCATATTCAAGAAAAATATTAAGTGATGTTGAGTTGGTCGAATGGATCTTAATTGATTCACAAACACCTTTGAAAAATGAAAACATTCAATCACATAGAGTTAATAATTTTTAGCCTTTCATAGATTTGAGATGAGGGATGGTAAAGAAAGGGTTGGCATATTATAGATTAATGTTAGTCCGACCTGGAAACGAGACATATATTTTTTAATAAAAGAGCAACTCGTGGCTCCCGACGCGTTAAAATAGGAAAAATTATACAAATTGGGAGGGAAAAAGGAACCCGAACTAAAACCCAAAAGAAAATACAAGAAGATCCTTGGGGCTCCAATTCCACAGTACAACTCCACCCAAAAAAAGTAAAAGACAAGTAAGGTATCGTATACCCCAAAAATTACAAGTAAACCCCAAAAAATTATATTAAACCAAAAAGTATACCGCCAAATCAACATGAAGACTAAGAAGCCAAATAAGCGGACGTAAACCCTTCTTATCTTGGCACGAAAGAACCAGATGGAATCAACAGTGAGCAGGTCGAAGTCGGTAAACGTAGCAGAAGCCGAAGTGTCCACCCTGTAAATCAAAGCTATAGGCTCCAAAACCAATAAGTCCAGATTAACAAGATTAAAACATAAGTAATTCTCCAAAGTGTAAATAAAAGGATAGATGCACTTGTAACCGATGGAGATGTCCCAAATTTGGAGAAACCGACTAAGTCCATACCATCCCAAGTTATCCAAAACGGAGAAAGGTAGAAGCAGAAAATTCTCCCAAATCCAACCTCTGTAAGCGAAGTGAAGTAAAAACCTCCCCCCAATAAATCTATGAATAAAAGAACATGACTCTCTATATAAAAAGAAAACCGAGATGCCTGACATAAAATTACCAATGGCTCCTCTTAAAAACCGCCACAGCCCCCTATTGAACAGCTGAAAAGAGTGATTGAGTTAACATTAAACTGTGAAGTAGAAATCTATGGCCCAATTCAGCCCCAGGTAACAGTAACGCAAGGCCTCCAAACCTAACCAGCCATGTAAGGGAAGCCAAAAATGAGAACAAGCCACCAAAAATTCACATAAAAGAAGCACCGATTGGAGCCACCAAAGAGGCTTATAACCTCATACTTAATACAGCAAAGCATAGTCTGCACCCTTATATAATCAAAGGAGGAGGCATAAAAAAGCATATCATACCTCACCCACCTAAACTTAGTATGAAACATATTAAAACAGTGGACAAAAAAACCAAAATCAATACTGAAAACCAGCCAGCCATCTGAATCTCCAACCTCCAGTAAGAAAATAACGTTATTAAGAAAATTAAACATCAAACACCTTCAGCCATTACACCTCCTGACAAAAGGCAAATCCATAGAATCTCCCCATAAAAGCATCATTAACTGATATGGGGGTGAAGCATTAACTATAATGTTACCCTGAAGTTTAGCACTCTTCACCAACCAATCCGCGGGAGAATTACCTTCCCGAAAAGTATGAAACAAGCAAATATTTAAATTATGATGATCCATAATCACACGAATTCGATTTCAATTACCCAAAATATTCCACTAAGGTATGATAGTAAAGTCAAAATATTTTAATGCCATAAGTGAATCCGTCTCCACCAACAGTTGAGAGAAGTTACAAGAGACAACCACCAGAAAAGATAAAAACAAACTCCAGAATTTGGCTTCCAAAGCAGTGGAAGCCACAATCAGAGAAGCAAAGTAAACAACGCACTTCCCGAGGTGGTCCCAAAAATCCCCACCTGCACCCGCCGTTGTAGGATCCCAACTACCATCACAGTTAACTTTTATCCAACACAGGGAGGTGGTTGCCACCTAATCACAATGGCCATCCTAACCATCCTGGATTGGAGCAACATGTCATGTAGACCCAAAAGACAAGAAGCACAAGAAAAATAGGCGAGAATGTTAGAGACCGAAGTAGAGGGAACCAAATCCAAACCATTATATTTTCTATCATTTCTGGCCACCTAGATAAACCACAACACCAATAAAGGGAAAGTAACCAATTTCGTATTCATAATTTCAGCAACCTTCCAACTACGGAGAAAATCCTTAACATCATTGCCTTCACCCCATTTAACCCAAAAATGTTGTCCCATAGCAAACCAAACTTGTTTAGCATAGAAGCACTAAAAAAATAAATGAGCAATAGACTCCTCCTCTATTTTACATAATTGTCATTGAGAAGCCAATCTAAGCCCTTTAAGCTTTAGAATATTGTTAATAGGAAGAATGTTGGAAAAAAATCTCCTAATGAAAAAGGAGATGGAAGGAGTAAGGAGATTGTTCCAAATAACTCTCCCCCAACACCATTTATCAAAGTTGTAAAGATTCGAATAGAGCATTTTAGAAGGAGACATGTTATTGAAGTTTTTCTAAAGAGGGGTGTCTTTAATCATCTTCTTTATAGGGATCTAGATAACTTGAGCAGTTCTATCACCAACCAGAGACATCAACTTATTGACATCTCAATTTTCTTCAATCCAAACATCAAAAATATGTAAATTATCATTTTGAGTAGTGTGAGCATAGTCAAAGTGATCCCCCAAGCCCCTCTGATCATGCTATAAGGAAATCTTACCTTCTCGAATGTCTCAAAAAATAAATCTACTAGCAACTGATCTAGCTTGAAGAATGGCTTTCCAAATCTTGGAGTTCCCCACCTTCCACTGAACATTAGAAGGATTAGAAATATTGCAATATTTATGGTGAAGGAATGTAACCCATAAAGACATATTGTCACAAAATTTAAACCATAATTTGCACATGCTAATTTCAAAAATATGCTTCAAACACTTAACAGCAAGTCCCCCGGCAAAGAGTGGCTTAGAAACCTTTGAAAACGAGGCCCAATGTTTAGTAGTGTGAGTCCCCGACCAAAGAAATCAGTTAAGTAATCTTTCCAACTCCAGCTGAGTACTTTTCTTAATATTAAAAATTTGGAAAGCATATAATGGAATACTCAAAATAACATTTCTAAGAAGGGTGATGCGACCACCATTAGATAAGAAAATGTTCCTCCAATCAGTAATTTTGTGCTTGATTTTAACCACAACATCATCTAATTGAACTTGCTTGTGACGGCCCCTAATCAAGTTGACCCCCAAGTACTTAAGGGGCAAAGAGGCCACACGAAAACCAGTATAATCGGTACATCACTTAATCAAGGGGCTTTTAGCATGCTTCCCAAAATGCAAGCTGCACTTATCTTTGCTAAAGGAAAGACCAAAAGCATCTTGAAAAGTATCAAGGGCCTTGATAAGAGCTTTAATAGCTGATTTGCTTGCATTATTGAAAACGATTGCATCGTCAGCGTAGGCCAAGTGGCAAACCAAAATGGAGGATTTATGAGAAAATTGAGTGTGAGTATTCTCTATTTGCAAATGATTAATTAACTAGGAGAAATAGTTAAAAGCTAAAATAAAAATAGTAGGGGATAAAGGGTCCCCCTGCTTAATTCCCCTAAACGCAAAGAAAAAACCATAGGAAACTCCATTCACCAGCATAGAGTAAAAATTGTTCTCTAGCCATCTACGTATAAGCAAGAAAAAATTATTCCGAAAGCTGTGGACCTTGAGAACATTTAAGATGAAGTCCCAACTAACAGTATCATATGCCTTCTTGATATCCAGTTTAAGTAACATGTTGCCACCCCAAGATCATTTGTCAAGATCCTCAACTAATTCTTGGGCAATAAGAATGTTGTTAGTAATCTCCCTCCCTTTAACAAAGGCCGATTGTTGAGGCGAGATAATAGTATTAAGCAAAGGTTGAAGTCTCGAAACAAGCAATTTACTTATGATATTAGAGGTAACTTAAGTGAGGGCAATGGGCCTAAATTTATCCCAACTAGATTTATCATTGCCCTTAGGGATGAGCATATAAAGCAAAGAGGAGAAATATTTCCCTAGATCCTTCCCGTGAAAAAAACTTTGGATTGCTTGAATAACCTCCTTTTTGATAATATCCCAACATGACACATAGAAAGCAGCAGTAAAACCGTCGGGCCCCGAGGATTTGTTAATATTAATATCCTTAAGAATCGCAAAAATCTCATTTTCCGTAGGAATGCCAGTAATATCAATATTAGAAATATACTCCCGCTCTAGAGAGAAGAAATCAGAAACAATAGGGAGGACTTGCGAGGAAGCACGAAACAAATTGTTAAAATGATCGACAGCATTCAAACCTATCTCATCCTTATCAGAAATAATTCTCCCTTCAGGCATTTTGATCTTTAAAATAGTATTTAAATTTCTTCTATGTTTGATAGACGCATGAAAGAATTTAGTGTTACGGTCCCCACTAGTAAAGTACGTATCATGAGCTTTTTGCTGGAGAAAGTCTTCTAAAGAGATCGCATCAAGCATGTTAGCATGTGCTTGCACCAAATTAGAAACATGCTTGGGAGAGCAAATGTCTTGCTCCTCCAAAGCATCAACCTCCAACTGAGCTTCCTTAACCTTATTGTGGATATTACCAAATGTAGTAAAGTTCCACTTACGCAAATTCACAGCAACCTGTCTGTGAAGTTGCCATAGCCTGCTTCACAGTACGGATATTACTAAATGTATTAAAGTTCCACTTACGCAAATTCACAGCAACCTGTCTTGCTCCTTTAAATTTCCATTAAAATGCCAAGCCTGCTTCACAGTACTCAAGAAGGTATCATGAGAAGTCTAAATATTTAGAAATTTGAAATGATAAGTAACGGTTTTGATAGTAAAAACAAGAGAGAGAAAAATGGGTTTATGATCCAAACCTGCATGATTGAGGTGTTGCACTTTAGAGACATGGAGATAATGGAGAAAATGTTTATTAGCAAAGAACCTGTCCAAACGCTGAAAAAGTGAACCCCTCCTCCACGTGAAGGGGGGACCCATGAATCCGACGTCAAAAAGGTTTGCCACAGCAATTTTGTCATTAAATTGATTAATAAGCGAGTGATGACTCCCTCTCCCACCTTACCGTTCCAAGGGGTTCATAATTATATTAAAATCCCCTCCAACCAACAAATTCTCATTAATATTGTCACCCATAACCGTAAGCTTGTCCCAAAGATGGTATTTATTTTGAAGCAAAGTACTTGTATAAACAAAAGTAACCCAAGAGAAGAAAGAATCCTCTTTAAAGTAGGCCAACACAAATTTGCTCCTCATCCTGAACAATATTTAAATCAATATTGTTCTTCCAAAAGATCTAAATTTTGTTTTTGGTGTTACAGAAGTGGTTGTATCTCTTAAATTTACGGAAGAAACAATCTTTATTAAGAGATACAAGAGGCTCTACTAAAGCAAAGATGGCAATATTATGGACCCTACTAAGATGCTTGAGTCTATTAAGGGAGGAAGGGTTTGTCACTCTCCTAATATTCTAAACCAAGATATCAATCATCAAATGTCAAGGCTAACCAGAGGAAAATATGTTGAGATTTTCAAACCTATTTTATGCTATTTTTAATGGTACTGCACTTTAAATAAAGGTATTTTTGATGTTTTGTTGCAGGAATGATGAATTAGGGTCAATGGAGCAAAAAGATGCAAAAAGTTGTGAATTTCAAGCGAAAATGACCAAAATGTGGAGAATTGAACTAGGCCGCCGATGACGCCCTCGACGCCCTCGACGGCTAGTTTTTTCTGAGGCTATAGGACAAAATTCTCCAGACGTCCGCTGACGGCGCCCTCGAGGCAGCCAACGGCGAGCTCGGCGGTTATGCCTACTCAAGCTTTGGATAAGGCCAAATTTTGAAGGGATGCTTAAGCAACTGTTAGAAAAGCTCATCTACAACTTTAAAAGAAGATTTTGGCTGAAAATCTAGAGAGTCTAGAGAGTCTAAGAGGGGCTAAAGGTCTTGGATGTTAGAAAGGTTCCAATAGTGTGTAAAAATTTTGAGGAATTCTTCGAGAGCTTGTAAGAGTGGAAGGAAAGTGAGAGATTTCTTCCTCCTTGCTACTTCGAAGAGGAATTCTGTGTGCTGTAAAGAAAGGAAGAGATTCAGAGGAACTTCGAGAAGTGTTCTTGGGGAGAAATTAGAGATAAGTTATTTACTTGTTGTAGTTTGTATGACTTTGATTTTATATATGAATTTCGAGATTTGTTATGTTTTCCCCATGAGATCTGAGTAGTTTTCTCTGTCTTTCTCCTTGTCTCGAGATTTGTAAAATGGTGATTTGAATTGGTGAAACCATGAAAATGTTTAAGAAATTGTGATGATCTTTTCACTTCGATCTTAATTTACTTTCAATATGGCCAATTGCTTTGTTAAAATATGTTGAGTTTTATAACTAAAGTGAAGATTACATCCAAGATTCAAGGAGGTCAAAGCCCTGAGAAGTTGGGTGCAAATAAATAGGAAAATAATATTATCAGGCGTAGAATTGGAGATTTTAGAGTGACAGACTAGATCAGGGCATAGAATTGGAGATTTTAGAGTGACAGACTAAAATCCTCAATTCGGTCCTATCGGTTGGGTCAATTTAGTCCTATCGTTTCTGTTGAAGTGTAGATGTTAGCCCTCAAGCAAGGGGAACGTGGGAGCTCTGAAGTGAGAGCCGGTAGACGTAGAATTGGAGATTTTAGAGTGACAGACTAAAATCCCCAATTCGGTCCTATCGTTTGGGTGCATAGAATTGGAGATTTTAGAGTGACAGACTAAATCCCTAATTCTGTTTAGGTGTTGAAGTGTAGATGTTAGCCCTCAGGTGAGGGGAACGTGGGAGCTCCGAAGTGATAGCCGGTATCCTCCCAGCCTAGCCGCAGATTTAATAAACAAGCGTAGGATTAGTCAATGTTCTTTATGCTTGGACCAAAGGATATAGAATATGTATGCTCCTATTTGGCACAATAAAATTTAAACTAATTCACTTTATCTATTAACTATAATTTCTTGACAAAGAGAAGGATGCTTTCTTATATATTTAATATCACATTTAATCCCTCATTAATGTCATTAGTTATTTATTAGTTATTAAAATTACATATTTATTTTAATTTTCTATTAGTGATAGATAAGCAAATTGAACTTCGTTGTTGTAATTAAAGTATTGCTTTTCTAAAATCTTAGTTCACAGTTCTAAATCACTCTCTATTGGATTGATATCTAGGACTCCATTAGAGCCCTATAATACTTGAGCGATCTGTATACTTGCGTTGATAAGTGTGACTTTACAATTATTGAATATTTATTACGTTCATATTTAACTTGGACTTTTGAGCATATACAAAGTCGTCGGTCAAAATTTTGGCATCGTTGTCAGGGAATGAGTGAGTGAGTGAGTGAGTGAGTAAAATCACAATTAGAGTAATGGACAAATTAGAAAAATTTTACTTGAATTGCAACTTATTTTTATATTTAGTTTATTATATTACTGTGTACTGATTTCAAATTGTATGTGTAAATTTGGACTTGAAAAACTTATACTTTACGATTCGGAATTAGAACACACTGTTAGAAGGATTAGAAGATTAAGAAGAGAACCTAGAGATTCTGATATAATAGAAAACAACATGAACAATCAAGGAATAGAAATTGAACACCAACCTAGACCCCTACGAGATTATGCAAATCCTACAGCAGCTGAAATTCACTTATCTATCCAAAATGCTAATGTAGCTGCTAATTCATTTGAGCTTAAATCTATTATTATCCAAATGGTACAAAATAATCAATTTGGAGGTACACCAAATGAAGATCCTAACTTACACCTCACTAGTTTTTTACAAATGCGTGCTACTTTTAAATATGAAAAAGTCTCAAACGATGTTGTTAGACTTAGACTTTTTCCTTTTTCACTGAGGGATAAGGCTAAGAAGTTAAATTTGTTAGCATCAGAATCTATTAGAACTTGGGGAGAACTTTCACAGAAATTTCTATCCAAATATTTCTTAAATTTGTTAGCACCAGGATCTATTAGAACTTGGGGAGAATTTTCACAGAAATTTCTATCCAACATTAGCACCTGGATCTATTAGAACTTGGGGAGACCTTTCACAGAAATTTCTATCCAAATATTTCCCTCCACACCTAGATCTATTAGAACTTGGGGAGAACTTTCACAGAAATTTCTATTCAAATATTTCCCTCCATCTACCTGGATCTATTAGAACTTGGGGAGAACTGTCACAGAAATTTCTATCCAAATATTTCCCTCAACAGGATCTATTAGAACTTGGGGAGAACTTTCACAGAAATTTCTATCCAAATATTTCCCTCCATCCTGGATCTATTAGAACTTGGGGAGAACTGTCACAGAAATTTCTATCCAAATATTTCCCTCTATCTAGGATCTATTAGAACTTGGGGCGAACTTTCACAGAAATTTCTATCCAAATATTTCCCTCCATCAGGATCTATTAGAACTTGGAGAGAACTTTCACAGAAATTTCTATCCAAATATTTCCCTCCATCCAAAATGCTAAACTTAGAAATGACATAACATCATTCTGTCAAATTGATGGAGAGTCAATATATGAAGCTTAAATGACATAACATCATTTTGTCAGATTGATGGAGAGTCGATATATGAAGCTTGGGAGAGATTAAAAGACTATTAAGAAATGCCCTCATCATTCGTTACCAGATTGGTTGATAATTCAAACTTTTTATAATGGACATAACATCATTCTGTCAGATTGATGGAGAGTCAATATACGAAGCTTGGGAGAGATTTAAAGATCTTCTTAGCATAACATCATTTTGTCAAATTGATGGAGAGTCAATATACGAAGGTTAGGAGATAAATGACATAACATCATTTTGTCAGATTGATGGAGAGTCGATATATGAAGCTTGGGAGAGATTAAAATATATTCTTAGGAAGTGCCCTCATCATTCGTTACCAGATTGGTTGATAATTCAAACTTTTTATAATCTTAGGAAGTGCCTTCATCATTCGTTACCAGATTGGTTGATAATTCAAACTTTTTATAATGGATTAAGATCTCTTAGATCGATTATAGATGCTGCGGCTCGTGGTTCTTTAATGTCAAAACCTTTTGATACCCTCATCATTCGTTACCAGACTGGTTAATAATTCAAACCTTTTATAATGGATTAGTGGGATATGTTCTCATCATTCATTACTAGATTGGTTGATAATTCAAACTTTTTATAATGGATTAGTGGGATCTCCCATCATTCGTTACCATACTGGTTAATAATTCAAACCTTTTATAATGGATTAGTGGGATCTCTTTGATGATAGATGCTGCGGCTGATGGTTCTTTAATATCAAAACCTTTTGATGAGGCTTATTCATTAATAGAAGAGAAAATATAGATGTTGCGGCTGGTGGTTCTTTAATGTCAAAACCTTTTGATGAGGCTTATTCATTTGTTACCAGATTGGTTGATAATTCAAACTTTTTATAATGGATTAGTGGGATCTCTTAGATTGATTGTCACCAGATTGGTTGATAATTCAAACTTTTTATAATGGATTAGTGGGATCTCTTAGATCGATTATGATGTTGCGGCTGGTGGTTCTTTAATGTCAAAACTATTTGATGAGGCTTATTCATTAACAGAAGAGATGGCTACCAATAATTTTATATGGCCCTCTGAACGGATAAATCCTAAAAGAGTAGCTAGTATTCATGATTCTGATGCAATATCTATGTTAACTTCGCAGATTGCTGCAATATCAAAGAAATTAGATCATTATGGGATAATTATTCTCCAACACCTCCTATGATGCAAGAGGATTCATCTGGGCAATTTGTGGATGTTCAACCTTCATATGAGACCTTAAATGCTATTAATAGACCCAACAACCCTTATTCGAACTATTATAACCTAGGTTGGAAGAATCATCCAAATTTTAATTGGAATAACAATTCTTCTACAAATTTACAATGGGCAAACAGCCCAGTGAAGCCATTAGGAAATTCATCCAACTAAGGAAATGTTAACTATAGTCCTTCTTATCCTCCAGGATTTAACAATAATACTTAAATTAAGGAGAAGAAATTATCTATGGAAGAGCTGATATTAAACATGGGTCAACAATTGCAAAATCAAACAAATCAATTACAAATTTAAGGAAATCAATTACAAAATTAAATTAATTGTTATTAAGAATATTAAAAACCAATTCAGGCATATCGCTACTGCGCTTAGTAACCGAACATTAAGAACATTTCCTAGTACTGTGGAACCAAATCCTAAAGACCAAGGAAAAGAATAAATCAAAGCGATACAATTACCAAGTGGAAAAGAATTGGAAACAAGGGTGCAAAAAGAAATAAAAACTGAAAAAGAGAAAGTGGATACCGAAAAAGAAAAGGATCATGAATACCTAGATTTACAGTATCCATTTACACCAATGAAAATTACTGTGGAGAAACCTCCACCACCGTTTCCTCAAAGATTGAAGCAACACAAATAGAATAAAAAATTGTCCAAAGTTTTAGAAATTCTTAAGAAATTATCAGTAAACATTCTATTCGTAGAAGCTTTAGAGCAAATGCCCAATTATGTGAAATTATGAAAGATATTCTGAACAAGAAAAGGAAGTTTACAGATAATGAAAATGTTGCACTTAGCGAAGAGTGTAGTGCAATTATTCAGAAAAAGCTTCCTTGAAAATTAAAAGATCCTGGCAGTTTCACTATATCGTGTGCTATCGGTGAAAAATTTTATGGAATCTTTATGTGATTGGGGAGCCAACATTAATCTTATGCCTCTATCAATTTTCAAAAGATTAGGATTATGAGAAGTCTCACCTACTTGTAACTCTACAATTAGTGGATCATTCAATTACATATCCTAAGGGAGTTATAGAAGATGTGTTAGTGAAAGTAGATAAATTTATCTTTTATGTGGATTTCATTGTTTTAGATATGGAGGAAGATAAAGAAATACCTATCATTTTAGGGAGACCAAATTTATCTTTCCGGTGGATTTCATTATTTTAGATATGGAGGAAGATAAAGAAATACCTATTATTTTAGGGAGAGGTGGATTTTATTGTCTTAGATATGGAGGAAGATAAAGAAATACCTATTATTTTAGGGAGACATTTTCTACTAGAAAAGCTATGATGGATGTTCAAAAAAGAGAATTAACTATGAGAGTTAATGATCAAGAAGTGACTTTTAACATTGCGAAATCTATGAAATACCCTGCTGTTGAAAGAGATAATGAATGTTTTCACATGGAAATTATTGAACATCTATTGAACAAACATTTTAAAGAACATTTTGAAGATAAAAAGCATTTTGAAGAAGAAGAACATTTTTTAGAGAAGGAAAAATTTGAAAAGAATGAAGAAGTTATTTTGGGGGAATTAGAAAATGAAGAATTAGATTATGTTCGGGAAAGATTTGAGATGTTGGATATTACAGAAAATGCCGATAAAAATATATTTTCATCAGTTATAAAACCACGTGAACTTGAGATGAAAGTATTGCTTAGCCACTTGAAGTATGTATTTTTTGGAGACTCATCTACATTACCTATTATTATATCTTCAGAATTAAATGATTTACAAGAACAAAGACTTTTGGAGACTCGTCTACATTACCTGTTATTATATCTTCAGAATTAAATGATTTGCAAGAGCAAAGACTGTTAGATACATTAAAAGGATATAAGAAAGCTTTTAGTTGGACCTTAGCTGATATTAACGAAATCAGTCCTTCAATCTTTATGCACAGAATTATATTAGATGAACAATATAAACCAAGAATTGATCCACAAAGGAGATTAAATTCGATGATNTCTTGATCTTTTGAGAGACTCGTGTTGATGGTCCCCTTGACCCACTAGCCCTAAACTAGGATCTAGCCCAGACCAGTACATAGAGGACCCAAATGGAGATTTCTTTGGTCCGTGGCTCAAATAAGGTGGTTGGCACCTTACTTTCACCAAAATACCAAACTTAACCTTTTGCCCCCAAATTCACCCAACTCACCAAAATACCCCCAAACCCCAAATTTGACCAAAATTTTCAAAATTACCCAAACTACCTAAGTTTGTCCAAAAATCATCTCAAACCATTTGAAGCTACCCAGTTGCCCAATACTTGCCAAAATTACCAAAATATCCCTCATTTTGCCAAAATTACCAAAATATCCCTCATTTTGCCAAAATTACAAAAATACCCGTGGCGGCCCAAACTTTCCCAAAACCCTAAAAATCATCTCAAATGTCCCCAAAATTAATTTGGACCCCTTAATTAAACTAAATTTGATCAAATTGACCAATTTTGACCAAAAGCCCCAAATTGCCCTAAAGGCCCAATTACCTCAAATTCACCCTAACTGTCCATCAATTTGACCCCAATTTCCCCCCAATTTCAATTTTAAATTCAAATTCATCATGATCAAACTCAATTCAAACCAAATCCAAGTCCAATTGATCCACATTTGAGTCCAATTTCAACCCAAATAAAAAAGCCCCAATTTGGCCTAAAACCAAAATCCCACTCAATTGAACCCCCAAATCTTTCCAATTGCCTCAATTATGCCATAAACTCTTTGAAACATCTCCACACACCAAATTGAACCCTCAATTGACCTTGGTCATCCTTCAATTTCATTTAATTTCATCCTAAATCCAAAATTTTCAAATTTGCCCCAATTTAGCTATGTGCCCAAATTTCACCAAATTGAATGCCCCTGCCCCAAAATTGGCACCCAATTTATGTAAATAACTCTTCATGACATTCCCCTAGACCATTTTGAACTCTAAATTTGGACTAAACCCAACTCTAAACCAACCTAAACCCAAGTTTAACCCAACATCCCCAAATTGATAAAGTGCCCAAAATCCCTCAAATTGAACCTCCAAATCAATTCAAAACCACTCCAAATATTTTCTAAACTCTTTATGACAATCATATACACCAAATTGGTCAATAAGTTGGGCTCAATGTCATGGATATCCTAACCCAAACCCAACTTCAAGATAATTTATCTCAAATTGAACCTATGCGCCAAAATTGACTAAGTCATGCCAAAATGACCAAATTAATGACACCACAGCCACCAAATGAATCTTAGTGACCAGGCTAGACTCACCTAGCCCACACTATGGAAGTCATGGACCAATTATCCCTTCAGTTAGGAGATTTTATCCTTTTTTGGGTCTAAACCAAGAATTACTTTCCATCATGGCATACCATTATGAGTTAATCATAATTAAACCTCCCCCTGGCTCACCTGGCTGCCTGACCACCTCCTCTGCTCTGGCCAACCACCCTATTCACCAAAAAAACATGAAAATTGAGAGCCCCCATGCTTCCATCCAAACCCAATCTCACCCATCCAAACTGGTTAGCTCTAATTGGTCTTCTGCATTTTTCTGCCCTCCACCTAAGCACCCAATTGCACCTAAATTGAAGCCCTAAGCTCCACCTCAAGCCCCTTTATTTAAACCACATCCTCCATGGTGAAAAAAAAGAGCTAGCAAATTTCTTTGGGGAAACTCTGTCCAATTGCTTCTAGACACTCTCGAAGAACTCTTAAGCTCAAGCCCACCATTTCCCCTTTAGATTCCTCTGTTAGAGCTCAATTTTGAGTTTAAAATTTAGGGAAAATAATGATAGATTTCCCCACAGCTCCACACTCCACCAAATTTCAATTAACTATGCACACATCATCCCTACATTGAGAGGAGTTGATTCCCCACAAAAGCTCCATCCTAAACAACCTCTAACATAGCACTAGACCAACACCTAAAATCAAGCTTGATTAAAATCATACATAGACAATTCACCTGCGCTTAGGACTTCATCTGGAGGTTTTTTGGGTCCATTCAAAACTCCCAAAACCATCTGATTGAGGCCTCCCCTCTCAGATAAAGGTATTGAACCTCAACCCTAATCTGAGACTATTTTGATTATCCATACATATTTATTGTATTTCATATCATATAAGCCATATAGATATGCTCATCTTGAGTAGATGAAGGTTTAGAAATAAACCCCATGTAATTTGGTTGAGTCTAGCTCGAGATCTTAAGGTTTTAGTGTGAACGGTTTTCGAGCTTGAACACTTGGGGACCATGAAGGAGAGCCGTTTTTTTGTTTGTTTATTCAATGGATGGAGGAGATCAAGACGGACGAACACTTGGAATGAAAAGGTGGGCCGTGTGGCAGCTGAGGTGGTTGGCTATGTCGAATGGCAGAGCGTTGTCTGTAAAGTTTGACGCGGATGAGGATGAGGTAGTGTCGTGTGTTTAAGTAGAAAAATATGGATTTTTTTAACTTATTTAAATGCCTGAACTTCAAAAATTCATATCTTTCTTTAATAAAATCATAAAAATAAAATAAAAATACCCTCTTGCTCAGTAAATAGAGGAGAATAATGCTGACTAAAAATAAAATTATTTGTTAAATCTTTGATTTTTAATGAATTAAATACTTTTTAATGTATTTTAATTCATTATGATTAAACATTGCTCACCATAGCTTGAAATTTTTAGAGTTTGTTCCTCATGATAGAGGTCATGTTCTCTGATTTTTCCAAGGTCAGAGGACATTTTTGTGCCTCTAAACCTAATTTTCATGTTAGGATAGCTATTTTGGCTTATTTTAATTATATAAATTAAAATATCACTTTGAAAATTATGGGATAAATTTTAGTCAATTTCCTATGGTCGGAGAAGTTTAGGAAAAATGTCATGATCGTTTGAATAGTTCTGTAAATTTCTATATTTGGTTAAATGTATATATCTTGTATTAATTTATTTAAATTAAATATAAATCAAAAATAAAAAAAAAATCATTTCCACATTGTGCATAAAAATCATATTAACCCACTATAAAAAATTGAAAATTGTTTGATTAAATTTAAGCACTAAAGTTATTTTCTAAGAAACATTGTATTTTTGCATAATAAAAATTATATTAAATTAAGTTTACTTAGGAAAATTATGAAAAATGGTTTTCTGAGTTCCTTATGATCAGGAGCACTTACGAAAAATAAAAGTAATTTTTGATAAACTCTTGGTTTTTGAGCTTTATTTTGAATTAAAAATAATTAAAAAAATTCCAAAAATACGAAAATATTTCAAAATATTTCTAATGGCTTCCTAATCACTTGGGACTCATTAAAATATTTTTCCTAATTTTTTTTAAGTTAAAAATAAATTTCTAAAGGCTTAAAAGGTATTTTCCTATTTTTCTCTTCAAAATAATTGTAATAAAGAAATTAAAAATTATAAAAATATTAAATTTATTTCTTTGAGTTCTTTGGACTCCGAGAGTTTTAATAAAAATATAAAAATAATTGTTGTAAATAAAGCATACTTTTCATTCAAGTTAAATCATAAAAACCCATTAAAATAATTATGAAATAATGATTAAAACTTAATTCAAAAAAATCATAAAATTTTTTCTAAGTATTTTTCTGACCTAAGGAAACCTTTAATAATTTTTTCCATAAACCAAAAACTTCATTTTATAGCTTAAATAAATTAATATAAAACAAATCTTATTTTCTAAGTTAAAATAATAATTATTTAAATTGAAATATGAAAACCACATTTTTTTTTCCTCTGATGTTTTAATTACTCTATGGATATGGTATTTCAAAATGTCTTAAGTCATTTGAATGGTGCTTCATGTGTTATGAGGTGAAGAGCCCCAGGGTAAAGCGGTCATTCTAGAATTTTGGTCCCTTAATCAAAATTTAGGATTAATCCAAGGGAAAATGGGCAATTTTTATCTTAATAACATGTTTAGATGATTGAAAATTAATGGGTAAAATGTAGAAACCAACTTGTCACATTTTCATGATAAGAATAAAATTATAAATTTTATAAATATCATAATTTGAAAGTTAATCAAAATCAAATGTTTTCCGAGTGATGGTCTTAAACTAAGGAGATGATGTTTTACTTATAATCAAATCCATAGTTAAGAGGGTTTTTTTGGATGGCTTTCGATTCTTCTCTTATTTTTCCATGGTCACATGACATCTCTATTGTTAAAAGTCCTAATTTTTTAAATATTTGATGATTATCTATTTTAAGAAATTAAAAGAAAAAAAAATAAAAGTTAGAAAAATACAAAATCTTGTTTGGTAGCTATGGTCAGAGGATCTTAGAAATATAAAAGTAATATTTATAAAATTTTCAAGTCTTTTTCCTACTTTAAATTAATAAAAACAAAAAAAAAGAAAAAACATGAAATAATTCAAATAATTAAAAAAATGGGCCAAGTTGTAGGTAATCATCCTAGGAAACCTCTGTAAAAATTTGGAAGCCATAAAAATTATTTTTAATGCAAATATTTATTTTCTAAGTAAATACTAATTTTGGCTTAAAATAATTATAATAAATAAAAGATAAATTAGAAAAATATGAAAATTGGTTTGGATTGTTCCTTATGGCTAGAGGGACCTTTATCTACTTTTTTTAATTTTAAATAATTAAAAATACCAAAAATAAAAAAAATATTCCAAGTTGTTCTAAATGCCACCCTAACCACAAAAAATAACTTAAAAGGGTGTTTTTAAATTTCTAATGGTGTAAAGAGATGCATTAAATAATTAAATGCATTTTTTTTAGTTTGTGAATAAAGTAATTACATTAAATAAATAAAAATCACAAAAAATACAAAATTCACTTCTCTGGATTCCTTGGGTTCAGAAGGACTTAAGAAAAATAAAAAAAAAAATTCTAAAATAAAATATGTTTTCTATTTATTTGTTAATTAAAATTAATGAAATAATTATTAAAATTAATATTAAATTCAAAAATTCATAAAAATTATTCTTAGTAGTCATTTGACCTAAGTGGACCTCTAATAATTTCCTTAAGCTTACAAAGTTTATTTTACTTGGCTAAATTAATTATCTTTGAAAATCCATACTTTTGAACAAAAATAATTATAAAAAATTAAATAAAAATCACAAAAATATATATCCTCTTCTAATATTAAAATGGACCCATGAGTGGAGTAACAACAAAGTTTCAAAGTCATTTGAGAAACTTAAGGAATTATGAAGTGGAGACCCCTAAGGGCAAGGTAGTAATTAAGAAATTTTTAACCTTAATCAAAATTTAGGGTAAACCAAAGGGTAAAAGGGTAACATTGATCATAATTAGTTCTCTGAAATGATAGAAAAATAATGGGTTGAAGGATAGAAACCAACTCTTTATATTTTTTATAGAAGGGTGAAAACGTAATTTCCCAAATTATTGTATTTTGGAAGTTAATTAAATTGGATGATCCTAAGTGAAGGGATTATGTTAAGAAAATAATAACTCACTAATTGGAAGCCCTAGATCATTGGTCACATGATGATACCATCTTTTAATAATAATTAAGCTCACCTCACTCAACCTTTTCCAAAAAAATGCAAATTTACCCATAAAGTCTTAAGAGCTTGATAGTGAATCAAGTTTGATTCAACATCACTTAATGAGGTTTAGAAGATGAAAAAATCAATCATGAAAAATTTTCAAACACTATAAGCATGTCATCCCACTCATGGGTTAATTAATATATTAAAAGTCCACTATGCACAAGTTAAAATAGTACAACTAAATTAACTAGGAGTGATCAATTCAACAAAATAATAAATCGTAAGAACTCGAGGTGATTCAGAAGACTATAAAAGACATTTAGGGTCAATCCCCAAGCACTTCTATAGCCCTATAAACATTTTTAAGGGCACTCATACCTATTATTCTTTGTTGAAGAAAATCATCCATTATATTTTAGGGATCTACCAAGATATACCTCGGGACCTGTTAATACATTGATTTCAATATCTTTGTGTTACTCAATGCTTTATGAGGTGACAGTTTTTATTTTGTAAAATTCAAACTAGATTTGTTTTCAAATATGAAATATGTTAGCAGGATTGGCTCTGCTATAAACAACATTATACTATAAAGGTGGAAATGACATTTATTCAGAAATAGCTGCAACACAGTGAACTTCTCCATTAAAAACTTTTATGCAGTAGTTTCCTATCACAACTGCTATGCAACATTCTTTTAATAAGCTACAACAACCCTAAGACCCTATTTGGGGCTGCTTATTTCGCGTGGTGGGCTCTAAACAACGATGCCATTTTTTTCATTTGGTTTTGACATTTTCTCGTGACTCATTGTGAAGTTTAGCGAAATGTGTGCAGGTTCGACCCCACGACCTGCGTCTTCTATTATATAATGGGTGGCAGCTTGTGCGGCTGGATTTAGTGTGTTAATTTTGCAAATATCTTTCAATTTTACAAAATACACACGACATATACAATAGTAAATATACAAATTAATCCCAACAAAAATATCTTTAATGAAAATAGTTTTATCTTTTAAAACTCTTTAAACTGTCAAATTCCCTAAAAATAACCCAAGTATACGTATCACTCAAGTAATAAATGGCTCTAATAGAGTCTCAGATATCAATCCCACAGGAAAGTTGGAAATACTTATTAGTAAATTCTTAAGATTATAATGTGAACTACAATTTTAAACTACAAAAATGAAGTGCTAGATTTGAATATAAAGTAATAGAGTGAATGTTAAATATAATGCAGTAAAAAGACAAAGCTAATTAAACTAATCACTAAACTTTCAAAAGTAAAATTACAAAAAAATAAACAAAGCTTTTGTAATGAAGAGTTCAAATTTAAGAAAGCATCCTTCCCCTTTACATTGAGAATATGGATTGTGAAGAAATTAAAATCATTTGAAAATATATATAAATTGTTTTGTGTCAAATAGGAGCAAATTTATTCTTTACCCTCTTTCGAGTGCATAAAGAACATTGACTAATCCAGAGTTTGATCCTTAATTCCGTGGTTAGGCTGGCAAGATATCGGCTGCCACTCTAGAGCTCCCACTACTCCCTCACCTGAGGGCTAACAATCTCGCATCAGTTTCCAATCAACTGGACCAAATTGGGGATTTTAATCTGTCACCTTAAAATTTTCAATTATGTATCCAACAAAGTATATTTCCCTATATATTTGCACTCAATTCCATGAATGACATCCTCTCCCATGAAATCAAATGTGATTATCACCATGTTGTAGAAATCATAGCCCTTTCGGAACATATGTTTCTCAACATATTTTAATAACTCAATTGGCCAGATCGAAAAGTAAATGAAGATCGAAGTTCAAATCATCACAAATTATTGATATTTAAAACGATATAAAATAAAATAAATTCTTCACAAAATCATATCTCAAAGTAGGGAGAAGGATAAAGAAGACTACTCAGAATTCATGAGAAGGATATAATAAAACATGGATTTCATATATAAAAATAAGTTTACAAAATAAAAGAAATAAAAGACATAACTTATCTCACAATCCTTCCTAAGAAAACCCCTAGAAGTTCTCTTCAAGTCTTTCTCTCCTTACAAACACTCTCAATTCTCTCTTAGAAATGTAATGAAGAAGAAATCTCTCGTCTTCCCTCTCCTCTTACAATCCTTGAAGAAAATCTCTAAGCCCTTGACTCTCTCTCTCTTTCTCTTTCTCTCACTCTCTCAGCCCCACTTACACGCCACACCCCCTAAAACTCTTCAAAAACCCTCTCCTATTAAAGACTCCCTCCCTTCAAAAAGAATTCAAAATTCTTTCCAAAAAGAATTCAAAATTCCCTCCAAAATTCTATCCAAAAGTCAACCCTTTTGAATTCAAAACACATGTCTATTAATCCAAGAGACATATCCCTTCATTAGAGAAACTTCCAAATTGTCTAAGTGCATTAAATCACTCCAAGGGAAGTTTAGAATAAGTGTCCCTTTGAAAATTCTAGCAAAATTCATTCTGAACTGCCTTAATCCGCAAAAAGTCATCTTTGGTGTATCTGGCGCCAGTTCTGGTAAATCTAGTGCCAGCTTGCTTAAATCCCGATGTTATGGGTTTTGGTGCTTCAAGTGTCAAATCTGGCGCATCTGGGGCCAGCTCTGTGTAAAATGGTGCTTTTGGCACCAATATGGCGCCAGCTCTCTGTAAAATGACGCTTCTGGTGCCAATCTGGCACATCTGATGCCAGTTCTAGCGCAGCTGGCACCAATCTGGCACTTCTTGGGCCAGAATTCCCAAAATTNCTTTCTCTTTCTCTCACTCTCTCAGCCCCACTTACACGCCACACCCCCTAAAACTCTTCAAAAACCCTCTCCTATTAAAGACTCCCTCCCTTCAAAAAGAATTCAAAATTCTTTCCAAAAAGAATTCAAAATTCCCTCCAAAATTCTATCCAAAAGTCAACCCTTTTGAATTCAAAACACATGTCTATTAATCCAAGAGATATATCCCTTCATAAGAGAAACTTCCAAAGTCTAGGTGCATTAAATCACTCCAAGGGAAGTTTAGAATAAGTGTCCCTTTGAAAATTCTAGCAAAATTCATTCTAAACCGCCTTAATCCGCAAAAAGTCATCTTTGGTGTATCTGGCGCCATTTCTGGTAAATCTAGTGCCAGCTTGCTTAAATCCCAATGTTATGGGTTTTGGTGCTTCAAGTGTCAAATCTGGCGCCAGCTCTGTGTAAAATGGTGCTTTTGGCGCCAATCTGGCGTCAGTTCTCTGTAAAATGACGCTTCTGGTGCCAATGTGGCACATCTGATGCCAGTTCTAGCGCAGCTGGCACCAATCTGGCACTTCTTGGGCCAGAATTCCCAAAATTTGTTGTTTTGGCTCCAAAGTTCATCTATTTTGCTACTTTTACTCCAAATGCCTAATTATAATATACTTGCAACAAAAACATGAAAAAATCGTTCTTTAAAGTGCACTATCACAAAAAATAAACATAAAATGTGTACTTAAAATAATATATTATTTTTGTGTATCACAACTTTTGTTACTATCCTACCCCCTCATGACACTTCTCCCTCCCCCTTCTCGTGCTCAAGCCTCTCTCTCCTCCTTCGNATTCTTTAAAGTGCACTATCACAAAAAAATAAACATAAAATGTGTACTTAAAATAATATATTATTTTGGTGTATCACAACTTCTGTTACTATCCTACCCCCTCATGACACTTCTCCCTCCCCCTTCTCGTGCTCAAGCCTCTCTCTCCTCCTTCGCGGCCAATCCTCCCTCCTTATTCTCGTGTCAAGCTTCTCCCTCCCTAGTCTCCTCCTTCTATCTATTTTTTATTGGTGTCTTGCTTTTTGTTGGATCCTTTCCTCTCCTTTGACATCTGGCATTCTGATCGAACTTCTCTCTGGTATTATGATTTTGGGATTGGTTGTTCTCTTGTTTTTTTTTTAATTGGCCCATTTGTATTGATTTTTCAATTAATGGCCTTTCGATTATTTTTTTACTAATTTTCNGATTGGTGTCTTGCTTTTTATTGGATCCTTTCCTCTCCTTTGACTTCTGGTATTCTGATCGAACTTCTCTCTGGTATTATGATTTTGAGATTGGTTGTTCTCTTGTTTTTTTTTAATTGGCCCATTTGTATTGATTTTTCAATTAATGGCCTTTCGATTATTTTTTTACTAATTTTCAATTTAGGTGGTTTCAGTTTTAACTGGCCTTTTAATTGGGGTGTGTGGTTCTGTGATTGATGTGTTGGCTGTTGTTTGGGGTGCTAGATGTGATTAGGGTGATGGTATGTTGTGAAATGACTATGGGTTCTATAGTATTAGTTATGGCAGTTATTTGGGATGCTGGTTGTGGTTATGTGGTTGTAGTGATGACAGTTGTAAGGGGGTGTTGGTTATGGTTGGGGTGTTGGTTGTGCTGTGATGTGGCTATGGGTTCTATGTGTGTGGTGGTGGTTGTTGTTTAGTATGAAGGTTGTGGTTGGGGTGCTGACTATGCTTTGATGTGGCTTTGGGTTCTATGGTTTTGGTGATGACATTGTTTTGAATAATGGTTGTGGTTATGTAGTTGTGGTGGTGGCTATTGTAAGGAGGTGTTGACTGAGTTGTGATGTGATTGTGGGTATGACAGTGGCTATTGTTTGAGATGTTGATTAAGGTTGGGGTGTTGGATCTGTTGTGATGTGGTTGTGGATTCTATGGTATTGGTAGTGGTTATTATTTGGGATGTTAGATGCGGGTATGCAGTTGTGGTGGTGGCCATTGTAAGGGGGTGTTGGTAGTGGTTGGGATGCTGGCAGTGCTGTCATGTGGCTTTGGGTTCTATGGTTTTGGTGGTGGTTGTTGTTTGGGTTTTTGGCTGCGGTTATGTGGTTGTGGTGGTGACTGTTATAAGAGAGTGTTGGTTGTGTTATAATGTGGTTGTGGGTTTTATGTATTTATGATGGTGGCTTCACAAGTCATAAAACCTATTTTTAATAGGTTCGAACGTATCCCTACAGAGATTTCATGCGATGCAAGATGCATGTCGTTCTTTAAGGTAACATTTCAAATTCATTACATTTAATTTTAAAAAATGCATCATTATTATGAACTCAATGTTAATTTACAATGATTGTATTGTGTTAATTTGCAAGCAATTGATAGAACACGAGTTGACACATGTGTTCCAAATAATGAGAAGATTGCATTCATTGGCCATTGTGGGAGCCTGATGCAAAATGTCATGTTCATCTGTGACTTCAGCATGTGCTTCACTTTTGTTATGCCCGGTTGGGAAGGTAGTGCAGATGATAGTAGAAACGTGGAATGCCAATTACAACTACCCACATCCTCTTGCAGGTACGCTTGAATCTCAGCCAATCTCGTAATTTAACCTATACCTCAATATTAATTATGCGAATCATATCTGGGAAATATTACTTGGTTGATGTTGTATATCCGTTACAGTGAAGGTATCTCAAGCCCTATCCTAATACGAGCTATCACATACCGTACTTTGAGTGAGCAAGCAATGTAACACAAGATAGAAAAGAAATGCTCAATAAATGGCATTCCTCCTTATGCGGTGTCATTGAGAGTACTTTTGGTGTTTGAAAGAATAAATGGGTTATACTCCGCTATATGTCATCCTACTTGTTTCCCAAATAGATGCAGATTTGATTTGTCACGATGACTCTCCATAATTGCATTTGGCGGCATCCTTCTCGTAATGACATTGACTTGCGTAGTGTGGATGAGGATCATGAACATGTACCTGTTGAGGTATTTGAGCACCGTCATGAAAATTCTTTGTCACAGCTTGAGAATGATGCTTCCACCACCAATAATAAAGATGAGGAAGGTGCTTACGAGATGATAGAGTTGAGGGAGCAAATTATAGATGTGAAAGTAGAAGGTTGTTATTGAACTATTTCATCTTTATTTAATACTAATTATAGTTTATTTTTTTTATTCAAAATCATTTGTACTTTACATTGTATATTGATTATTTGAACTTTTTACGGTGTTTTTAAGTATATTTTTTTTCCATTTGAATTTCACTTATTTTTCTTTTGATCTTTTGATAGGTTAATGATGAGATGTTTGACCTTAAGGGTTCTTTTAGATGACCTGTTAGTCGTTGTTGGTTGACGTCACATGTGAAATCCTAATCAAAACAACCAAGTTCCTCTCTTCTTTTCAACGATATGGTTTTTGAGGAACTTTTGGATGACCTTTTTTGGTGATATGCATATGTGAGAGACACCAACTTGGTTTTACATGGGTTGCCCGAAGACAACAAAGAACCCTTTTTTATATGATATACTATCTTCTTTTAGTGACAGATTTGTTGGTTGGTATACGAAGTTCTCTAAGACCTGACGTCTACACAAAACTGTAATTATTTACTTTTTCTATCAATTTTTATTTATTCTTTGTAGAGTTCATCTTTATTTCCGTTCCTTTTATATTTGATATTGATTGTCTCGGACTTTTTACGCTATTTGTAAGTATTTTTTTTTCTGTCCATTAGCATTTTATTAGTTTATTTTTGTGGTACTAAATCAATGATGAGACACTTAACCTTATGAGTTCTTCTGGATGACATGTTAGTCGTTGTTGGTCGGTGTCACTTGTGAAATCCTAATGAAAATCAAACAAGTTCCTCTCTTCTTTTCGGCGAATTGGTTTGTGAGGATCTTCTGGATGGTCTTTTTTGGTGAAATGCATAGATGACATAAACGAGTTTCGTTTTATGTGGGTTAAGAATAACTAGGAACCCTTTTTTTATAAGTTCTGTTGTCTTTTTATAGTGACAGATTCATTCGTTGATATACTGAGTTCCTTGAGACCTCACGCTTGCAAAAACTTTAATTAATTACAACTTTTAGCAATTTCAACTTCTGTTATGACTAATAAATTGTCTTTTGTAACATTTAGAAAAGATAGCTCCGGGATTTCAGGTACCTCCGACTGATTTCTCTACCAATGCGGACTTTAGACTTTATAACTTACGTCACGTTAGACACAAAGCTACGGAAGACAGTTCTACAGGTGCACAAGGAGAATCACAGAGAATTGCAACTTCTTCCTGTGGGTAGATAGTCTAATAGATTCCACTGCCAATAATGATTGGGTATGGATAACATCTTTGAAGGGCAGCGTAACTCGTGACATACGACGTTTGCATTTCAAANTTTATTTAGAAACTTTACCAATCTTCATTGTCGGTAACAGTTTTACAGAAATGAAAAAGTGCCAATGTTTCGAAACGGGATTCAGAAGTGTTGCAGAAAAACTAACATGCCCGTTTTCTCTTGTTTCCCAGTCGTCAGTTTTGTCCGTTAAATATTGGTAAATGTCATTCATTTGGTTTCTCGTTGGGACAAAATTGGAATAGTGACAGACAGGAACATTCTCTATCATATGTAATTTGTTGATCCGTGCAGGAGTGAAAGTGATCCAACTTCCTCGCACATAAACAACTCATTAGTTGATTCCATATAAATTTGTATAAAATTCTTTTACCACAGGAACCACCGCGGCGGCAGTATTGTAGCACATCACTTCCCATCTTCGCCGCACTATCGTTTCTTCAATATCCGTCATGGGATTATCCAATCCACGATTCACAAATCCTCATTCTTTGATTAATCTTTTCTTCGTCAGCAACTTGTTGGAGATTCACGGCGCTTCCGCACTAATAAACTTTCGCCGGATGAAAACTCGCATTTTAGGATTATCAGTGGAATTGGATGCCATAGGAATGAAATTGGTAGAGTTTCACTTTGTTTTTGGAGGAAAAATATGAACTAGAATTCAAATTTTTTACTTTAAAAAGGCTATTCCCACCCAAAAACCGCCAAAAACCGCCATTTGAACCCGCATAACCGTCCATTCACCAGTCTCGCCGTCGGCGAGGTCGATGGTGCCGTCGGTGAGCTTCTATATTAATTTTGTCTGGACTCTCTGGAAAACCCACCGTCGGCGGCGTCGAGTGCGCCGTCGGCGCCCAAGGCAAAATTTTCACAGTTTCGCTCTGGTCCAAATGCATTCCAATTTTTCTTCATAGATCCAATTTTTATGATAATTCAAGGGTAAATAAGAGTAGTAGATTTTAGTACTACCATTAACTAGCAATAATCTCAAATAAAAACTAATATAATTACGAATAAAGTAAAGATAAATATGGGTTGCCTTTCATAAAGCACTTGGTTTAACGTCGTCAGCCCGACCTATTCAGGTGTTATTCATATTGACTGATCATTAAAACATCTTTAAAATTTGGTCTTTTATCCTCATAATATGGTTTTAATCTATGTCCATTTACTTTAAATCTATTTCCCATCTTCTGATCTATTTCAACATTCCGTAAGTATAAATAGGTCATAACCAACGAGACTTCAAGTTCCCAGGAAATAACTTCAACCTAGTGTTGTAAAGCAAAACTTCTTGTCATGGTTCAAAGTTCTTTTGGTTAATCTTCCGATAATGCCATAATTTTAATTTTTCCTTATAAATTCTGTCGTTATCATAAGACTCATTTCTTAATTGTTTCTCCTTATAAATTATGTCATTATCATAAGATTCATTTCTTAATTCTTCCAATTCATTTAATTATAACAATCTCTTCTTACCACATCTTTCAAATTATAATTGAATTCTTTAATCGCCCAACACTCCTTATAAATTTTGTCGTTATCATAAGACTCATTTCTTAATTCTTCCAATTCATTTAATTGTTTCTTATAAATTCTGTCGTTATCATAAGACTCATTTCTTAATTCTTTCAATTCATTTAATTGTAAACTTATAAATTCTATCGTTATCATAAGACTCATTTCTTAATTCTTCCAATTCATTTAATTGTAACAATCTCTTCTTACAGCATCTTTCAAATTATAATTGAATTCTTTAATCGCCCAATATGCTTTATGCTCCAATTCTTACAAGCATCTTTCAAATTATAATTGAATTCTTTAATCGCCCAATCTGTCATTATCATAAGACTCATTTCTTAATTCTTCCAATTCATTTAATTATAACAATCTCTTCTTACCACATCTTTCAAATTATAATTGAATTCTTTAATCGCCCAACACTCCTTATAAATTTTGTCGTTATCATAAGACTCATTTCTTAATTCTTCCAATTCATTTAATTGTTTCTTATAAATTATTCAAAGTTCTTCTGGTTAATCTTCTGATCATGCCATAACTTTAGTTTCTCCTTATAAATTCCTGGTTAATCTTTTGATCATGCCATAACTTTAATTTTTCCTTATAAATTCTGTCATTATCATAGGTTAATCTTCTGATCATGCCATAACTTTAGTTTCTCTTTATAAATTCCGTCGTTATCATAAGCTCGTTTCTTAATTCTTCCAATTCATTTAATTGTAACAATCTCTTCTTACCATCATCTTTCAAACTCATTTCTTAATTCTTCCAATTCATTTAATTGTAAATTACCAATATCTTTCAAATTATAATTGAATTCTTTAATCGCCTAATATGCTTTATGCTCCAATTCTACTATTTCAAATTATAATTGAATTCTTTAATTGCCTAATATGCTTTATGCTCCAATTCTACTGGTAAGGATTTCTTAATTCTTCCAATTCATTTAATTGTAACAATCTCTTCTTACCAGCATCTTTCAAATGTTCTTTCAATTCATTTAATTGTAACAATCTCTTCTTACCAGCATCTTTCAAATTATAATATCTTTAATCGCCCAATATGCTTTATGCTCCAATTCTACTGGTAAGTGACAAGTCTTTCAAAAAATCAGTCTCCCCAATATGTTTTATGCTCCAATTCTACTGATAAGTGACAAGTCTTTCCAAAAATCAGTCTGTAAGGAGTCAATCCAATAAGAGTTTTATAAGCAGTCCTGTAAGCCCATAATGTGTTATCCAGTCTAGTGGACCAATCGACTTGAGTTTTATAAGCGTTGCAAGTCTTTCCAAAAATCAGTCTATAAGGAGTCATTCCAATAGGAGTTTTATAAGCAGTCTTGTAAGCCCCATAATGTGATATCCAGTCTAGTGGACCAATCTATTCTACTAGGGTTTACAGTCTTTTCAAGTATTTGTTAAATCCAATCTAGTGGATCAATCTATTCTACTAGGGTTTATAGTCTTTTCAAGTATTTGTTTAATCTCTCTATTNTTTTATAGGGAGTAACTCCCGCCTAATATTGCAAAAAATTGTCATTTCAAACTTTAGAAACCATCATCCCGCAGTTCTCACCATCGGCAGTGTCGACGGCGCCGTTGGCGAGCCTTTATAATTAATTGCCTGGACTCTTAGGAAAAACCCGTCGTCAGCGGCGTCGAGCCTGCCTTTGGCGGCCAAGGCAAAAATTTCACAGTTTTGCTCTAGTCCGTATGTGTTCCCATTTTCTCTATGGATCCAATTTTTATGATGATTCAAGGGTAAATATGATTAGTAGAGTTCAAAACTACCACAAACAAATGATAATTTCAAATAAAAGCACTATAATTGCAATAAAAATAAAGATAACTATGGGTTGCCTCCCATAAAGCACTTGGTTTAATGTCGTCAGTCAGACCTATTCAGGTATTACTCAGGTTGACTGACCATTAAAACCTTTTTAAAATTTCATCTTTTACCCTCTAAATATGGCTTTAATTTATTTCCATTTACTTTAAATCTATTCATAGTCTTTTGATCTTCAATTTCAACAGCTCCGTAAGTATTAACTTGAGTCACAGTAAAGGGTCCTAACTAACCAGACTTTAATTTCCCAGGAAATATCTTCAACCTTGTATTGTAAAGAAAAACTTCTTATCCTGGTTCAAAGTTCTTCTGGTTAATCTTCCGATCATGCCATAACTTTAGCTTTTCCTTATAAATTATGTCATTATCATAAGATTCATTTCTTAATTCTTCCAATTCATTTAATGTCCTTATAATTTCTGTCGTTATCAAAAGATTCATTTGTAACAATCTCTTCTCACCAGCATTTTTTAAATTATAATTGAATTCTTTAATCACCCAATATACTTTATACTCCAATTCTACTGGTAAGTGACAAGTCTTTCAAAAAATTAGCCTGTAAGGAGTCATTCCAATAGGAGTTTTNAGAATAATATTAAATATTTTTTCCAATCTTTGAATGTGTTTATTTCTGAAATGGGATCCTCCGTCAGTGATAATCATTCTAGTCATTCTGTATCTAGTGAAAATATTTTTCATTAAAAATCTTGAAACACTTTTAGCATCACAACTAGTGATAATCATTCTAAGCATTTCGTATCTAGTGAAAATATTTTTCATTAAAAATTTTGAAACACTTTTAGCATCACAACGAGGTTAAATCTTGTGCGAATCTTGAAACACTTTTAGCGTCACAGCGAGGTAAAGCTTGTGCTTCAATCCACTTAGAGACTTGAAACACTTTTAGCATCACAACGAGGTAAAGCTTGTGCTTCAATCCACTTAGAAACGTAAGTCTACGCAACTAATATGTATAAGTTCCCATATGAAGGGATAAATGGTCCCATGAAATCAAATCCCCAAACATCAAAGATCTCAACTTCTAACATGAAATTTAAATATATATCAAGTTCCCAAATGAAGGAATAAATGGTCCCATAAAATCTAATCCCCAAACATCAAATATCTCAACTTCGTTCCTCAAATAAAGGAATAAATGGTCCCATAAAATATAATCCCCAAACATCAAAGATCTCAACTTCTGAAGAAGTAAATGGTTTCCATAAAATCTAATCCCCAAACATCAAAGATCTCAACTTCTAACATGAAATTCATAGGCATTTCATTAAAATCTACTTGAAACACTTTTAGCATCACAACGAGGTAAAGCTTGTGCTTCAATCCACTTAGAAACGTAAGTCTACGCAACTAATATGTATAAGTTCCCATATGAAGGGATAAATGGTCCCATGAAATCAAATCCCCAAACATCAAAGATCTCAACTTCTAACATGAAATTTAAATATATGTAATTTCCCAAATGAAGGAATAAATGGTCACATAAAATTTAATCCCCAAACGTCAAAGATCTCAACTTCTAACATGAAATTCAGAGGCATTTCATTTCTTCGTCCCCAAACATCAAAGATCTCAACTTCCAATATGAAATTTAGAGGCATTTCATTTCTTCTAGCCAAACATCAAAGATCTCAACTTCTAACATGAAATTCAGAGGCATTTCATTTCTTCTAGATCCCATAAAATCTAATCCCTAAACGTCAAAGATCTCAACTTCTAACATGAAATTCAGAGGCATTTCATTTCTTCTAGATATATTGTCTACACATTAACATTGATCACAAGTTTGTATGTATCTATAAACATCTCTAAAGATGATAGGCCAATACAATCCAGCTTGTAAAATTTTATAAGCAATTTTATCAATCCCAAAATGTCCTCTAAATTAAGAATCATGACATNTAGGGTGATAAGCTGTAGAGATTCTGTGAATAATATTAAACTTTTCTGCCAATCTCTGAATATTGGATGATAGGAAGTAGAGATTCTATGAATAATATTAAATTTTTCTGCCAATCTCTGAATGTAATGATAGGCAGTAGAGATTTGATTAAAATGGGATCCTCCATCAGTGATAATCATTCTAGGCATTTTGTATCTAATGAAAATATTTTTTATCAAAAATCTTGAAACACTTTTAGCATCACAAAGAGGTTAAGCTTGTGCTTCAATCCAATTTGAAACGTAGTCCACTGCAATTAATATATATAAGTTCCCAAATGAAGGAATAAACGGTCCCATAAAATCTTAGAAACATAGTCTACTACAATTAATATATATAAGTTCCCAAATGAAGGAATAAATGGTCCCATAAAATCGTAGTCTACTACAACTAATATGTATAAGTTCCCAGATGAAGGAATAAATGGTCCCATGAAATCCAATCCCCAAAAGTCAAAGAGTTCAACTTCCAATATAAAATTTAGAGGCATTTCATTTCTTCTAGATATATTGCCTACTCGTTGAATCACAAGTTATATATCTATAAACATCTCTAAATATAGTAGGCCAATAAAATTCAGCTTGCAAATATTTATAAGCAATTTTATCAATCCCAAAATGTCCTCCAAATTCAGAATCATGACATGTCTAAATGATCNAGCCTTCTATCTGTAGAGATGATTATAAATACATAAAAACTTGTGATCAATGTCAATGAGAAGGTAATATATTTAGAAGAAATGAGATGCCTCTGAATTTCATGCTAGAAGTTGAGATCTTTGATGTTTAGGGATTAGATTTCATGGGATCATTTATTNTATTTAGGGATTAGATTTCATGAGACCATTTATTCCTTTATTTGGGAACTTATACGTATTAATTGCAGTAGACTATGTTTCAAAGTGGATTGAAGCACAAGCTTTACCTCGTTGTGATGCTAAACCCTTCATATGGGAACTTATACATATTAGTTGCGGTAGACTATGTTTCAAAGTGGATTGAAGCACAAGATTTACCTCGTTGTGACGCTAAAAGTGTTCGAGATTTTTAATTACGTTTCTATGGAACCATTTATTCCTTCATTTGAAAACTTATATATATTAATTGCAGTAGACTATGTTTCTAAGTTGATTGAAGCACAAGCTTTACATCGTTGTGACGCTAAAAGTGTTTCAAGATTTTTAATGAAAAATATTTTCANCATTTCTAAGTGATTTGAAGCACAAGCTTTACATCGTTGTAACGCTAAAAGTGTTTCAAGATTTTTAATGAAAAATATTTTCACTAGATACGAAATGCCTAGGATGATTATTACTGATGGAGGATCCCATTTTAGGAATAAATATATTCAGAGATCTTAAAAAAATTTAATATTATTCATAGAATCTGTACTGCTTATCACCCTCAAACCAGTGGATTAGCTGCTTTACCTTGCTGTAACGCTAAAAGTGTTTCAAGATTTTTAATGAAAAATATTTTCACTAGATACGGAATGCCTAGAATCCTCGTTGTGACACTAAAAGTGTTTCAAGGTTTTTAATGAAAAATATTTTCACTAGATACGGAATGCCTAGAATGAATTACTGTTTCAAGAATTAATGAAAAAAGCTTTCACTAGATACAGAATGCCTAGAATGATTATCACTGACGGAGGATCCCATTTTAGGAATAAATATATTCAGAGATTGGCAGAAAAATTTAATATTATTCATAGAATCTCTACTGCCTATCATCCACAAAACAGTTGAAGTTTCTAATAGAAAGATTAAACAAATACTTGAAAAGATTGTAAACCCTAGTAGAATAGATTGGTCCACTAGACTGGATACCATATTATGGGCTTACATGACTGCTTACAAAACTTTTATTGGAATAACTCCTTAGAGACTGAATTTTGGAAAGACATGTCATTTACCAGTATAATTAGAGAATAAAACATATTGGGTTATTAAAGAATTCAATTATAATTTGAAAGATTCTGGTTAGAAGAGATTGTTACAACTAAATGAATTGGAAGAATTAAGAAATGAGGATTCATAAATCGCAGATTGAATAATTCCATGACAACAATTGAAGAAACGATAGTGCGGCAAAGATGGGAAGTACTGTGCTACACTACCGCCGCCGTGGTTGTTCCTATGGTAAAAGAATTTTATGCAAATTTACATGGACTCAACCAGGGAGTTGTTTATGTGCGAGGAAAATGGATCACTTTCACTCCTGCATAGATCAATAAATTATACATGATAGATAACTTTTATGTTTGCCACTATTCCAATTTTGTCCCAACAAGAAATCAGATGAATGAAATTTACCATTATTTAACGGATGAAACTGACGATTGGGAAACAAGAGAAAACGAGCAAGTTAGTTTTTCTGTGACACTCCTAAGTCCCCTTTCAAAACACTGGCACTTTTTCATTTCTGCGAAACTGTTACCGATAATGAAGATCGGTAAAGTTTCTAATGAGAGTGCTATTTTGAATAATTGCATCCATAGGGGACTGCCGATCGATATTGGATCAATAATTGTGAAGTCAATTTTGNCAAACAAACACTTGGAAAGACTGTAAACCCTAGTAGAATAGATTGGTCCACTAGATTGGATACAGCATTATTGCTTACAGGACTTCTTATAAAACTCCTATTGGAATGACTCCTTACAAACTGATTTTTGGAAAGGCTTGTCACTTACCAGTAAAATTGGAGCATAGAGCATATTGGGCGATTAAAGAATTCAATTATAATTTGAAAGATGCTGGTAAGAAGAGATTGTACATATTGGGCAATTAAAGAATTCAATTATAATTTGAAAGATGCTGGTAAGAAGAGATTGTTAACGTATGAGTTAGAAGAATTAAGAAATGAATCTTATGATAACGACAGAATTTATAAGGTGAAACTAAAGTTATGGATTAAAGAATTCATTTATAATATAAAGATGCTTGTAAGAAGAGATTGTTACAACTAAATGAATTGGAAGAATTAAGAAATGAATCCGGTGAGAAGAGATTGTTACAAATGAATGAATTGGAAGAATTAAGAAATGAATCTTATGATAATGTTAGAATTTATAAGGAAAAAACTTAAGTTATAGCATGATTGGAAAATTAACTAAAAGAACTTTGAACCAGGATAAGAAGTTTTGCTTTACAATACAAGGTTGAAGTTATTCCCTGGGAAATTGANAAATAGATTGGTCCACTAGATTGGATACCGCATTATGGGCTTACAAGACTGCTTATAAAACTCTTATTGGAACTAGTGATAGATTGGTCCACTAGATTGGATACTGCATTATGGGCTGCAGGACTGATTATAAAACTCCTATTGGAATGACTCCTTACAGACTGATTTTTGGAAAGACTTTGGCTGCTTATAAAACTCCTATTGGAATGACTCCTTACAGACTAATTTTTGGAAAGACTTGTCTGAAAAGATTGTAAACCCTAGATTGGTCCACTAGATTGGATACTGCATTATGAGCTTACAAGACTGCTTAAAAAACTCCAATTAGAATGACTCCTTACAGACTGATTTTTGGAAAGACTTGTCACTTACCAGTAGAATTCGAGCATAAAGCATATTNCGCTTATAGGTGTGCTTATAAAATCCCTATTGGAATGACTCCTTACAGACTGATTTTTAGAAAGACTTGTCACTTATCAGTGGAATTAGAGCATAATGCATATTGGGCAATTAAAGAATTCAATAATAATTTGAAAGATGTTGGTAAGAAGATATTGTTACAACTAAATGAATTGGAAGAATTAAGAAACGAGACTTATGATAACGACATAATTTATAAGGAAAAACTAATGTTATGGCATGATTGGAAGATTAACCAAAAGAACTTGAACCAAGACAATAAGTTTTGTTTTACAACACTAGGCTGAAATTATTCCATAGGAAATTGAAGTCTCGTTGTTTAGGACCCTTTATGGTGACTCAAGTTTATACTTACGGAGCTGTTGAGATTGAAGATCAAAAGACTAGAAATAGATTTAAAGTAAATNCATGTTTTTCACAAATTTAGATCTTATTTAATTGGGACTAAATGTGTTGTGCACACTGATCACTCTGCTATTGAATATTTAATGCAAAAGAAGGATGTCCTAAGGTTGATTAGATTGATACTTTTGATGCAAGAATTTGATTTTGTGGTTATTGATAGAAAGAGAACTGATAATCAAATTTGATCATTTGTCGAGATTAGAAAATCATGAATTATCTGACACCGACAATAAAATTACAGACACAAGGTTGATTAGATGGATTCTTTTGATGCAAGAATTTGATCTTGTGGTTATTGATAGAAAGGGAACTGATAATCAAATTGCTATTGATGCAAGAATTTGATTTTGTGGTTATTGATAGAAAGGGAACTGATAATCAAATTGCTGATTAATCGAGATTAGAATATTATGAATTATCTGACACCGATAATGAAATTACGGATAGTTTCCCTGATGAACAACTCTATAATATTAATAAGTGAAAAATATCATGGCATGCTGATATTATTAATTATATTGTAAGTGATATTTTGTCACATATGCTGACATTGCAATAGCAAAGAAAATTCATTCATGATGCGAAAGCATATTTTTGAGATGAGACTTATTTATATAAACAATGTAAGGATCATATTATGAGAATATGTGTACCTTATGGAGAAACTGAACTAATCATTCAGAATTGTCATGATTCTGAATTTGAATGACATTTTGAAACTGATAAAACTGCTTATAAAATTTTACAAGCTAGATTCTATTTGTCTACTCTCTGTAGAGATGTTTACAGATACATAAAAACTTGTGATCGATGTCAACGAGTAGGCAATATATCTAGAAGAAATGANAAAGGAAAAATATTTTCACTAGATACAGAATGCCTAGAATAATTATCATTGACGGAGGATCCCATTTTAGGAATAAATACATTGAGAGATTAATAGAAAATTTTAATATTATTCACTGAATCTCTACTGCCTATCATCCTTAAACCAGTGAGTTAACTGAAGTTTCTAATAGAGTGATTAAATAAATACTTGAAAAGACTGTAAACTCTAGTAGAGTGGATTGGTCCACTAGACTGGATATCGCATTATGGGTTTACGGGACTGCTTATAAAACTCCTATTGGAATGACTACTTACAGACTGATTTTTGGAAAGACTTGTCACTTACTAGAAGAATCGAAGCATAAAGCATATTGGGTGATTAAAGAATTCAATTATAATTTGAAAGATGCTGGTAAGAAGAGATTCTTNAATACATAAAAACTTGAGATTGATGTCAACGAGTAGGCAATATATCTAGAAGAAATGAAATGCCTCTGAATTTCATGTTATAAGTTGAGATCTTTAACGTTTGGGGATTAGATTTTATGGGACCATTTATTCCTTCATTTGAGCATATTAATTGCACTAGACTACATTTTAAAGTGGATTAAAGCACAAGCTTTACCTCATTGTGACGCTAAAAGTGTTTTAAGATTTTTAATGAAAAATATTTTTACTAGATNTTAGATACTGAATGCCTAGAATGATTATCACTGATGGAGGATCCCATTTTAGGAATAAATATATTCAGAGATATTTTCACTAGATACAAAATGCCTAGAATGATTATCACTGACGGAGGATCCCATTTTAGGAATAAATATATTCAGAGATAGCAGAAAAATTTAGTAATTTACATCGCTCATGAGAGGAAGGAAGGTTGGCTAAAAAGCCGCCTGTCACTTTAATGAGCAATTTCATGGGGCCTCACATCGCTCACTAAGCGGTAACAGGTTGACTAGATCGTGAGGAAAATGCCAGTGGACTTCGCTATCCTTCTGAGTACTAGTCTACATTGATCAATTAGGAAGGAGATTCAAGAGACTCCGAACACTCTTGCGGACTAATCGAGGTGTGTACCTCAAAACCTGCACTACATCTATGATGAATACTAAGAGTTTTACATCATCACATGAGAGGTCGCAAAGGCTGGTTAGAAAGCCAGTCAAAAAAGCTATTACATCAAACGACAAAATGCTCTCATGAAAGGACTGACTAGAATGCCGTGTGGTCCAAGAAGCACCAAAGTCGGATGGCTGAGTAGCCAAAACTAGAGATGTTGTCCATGAAAAATGCACTTGAGACTTATATCTATTCTTAACAACGGGTTTAGAGGCCATAGAGGTGTGACCCTGAAGCAACCTAGGTGTTAGAACCTTGAACACGTATGCTATGCGTGAGGACTATCGTCGGGTGTTATGTTGCTAGTTGAAAGCTAGGTGAGTTGGCTATGGAGTTCGGCAATAAAGCTGAAACGTCGAACGATGAGAAGATCTCATAAAAAAGACCGACTGGAACATCGTATGGTCCGAGAAGCACAAGAGCAGGTGGTTATAAAGCCAAAGATGCCAAAAGACAAGATGTCCTCATAACAGAGCAGACTCTAAGGTCTTAGGGCTCGAGGCACATTGAAGTATATGACTATGAAGCTTAAGGATCGTCATGCGACGAGACACACGCATGAAAGAACCAACTAGAACGTCGTATGGTTCGAGAGACGTCATATGCTAGATGGACAAAGCAGTCTAGCAATCCGAGACGGGTCGGTAAGGCCGAGCAAAGTAGTCCTCACCATACGCAACTTCACGATAGATGTCGATAAAGCCGAAGATGTCTGAAGACGAGATGTTCTCGTAGTAGAGCCGACTAAAATGTTGTATGGCTCGAGTAACATCGTTGTATATGGCTATAAAGCTAAAGGATAGTCATGAGACGAGAAACCCCCATGAAAGAACCGACTAGAATGTCGTATGATTTGAGAGGTGTCAAACGCTAGCTAAGAAAGTAGTCTAGCAACCCAAGACGGGTCGGTAGGGTTGAGCAAAGAGGTCCCCAGTTACGCAATGTCTTGGTACCTTCAGATATCAGAATATCATGACTGGACACGGATCAGTTGACCATCTAAAATAGTCCTAACCAATGCATCATGTCCCTTGACGAGGTGATGAAAATTAACCAAGTCAAACACTGTGTCAAAGGAGGTCAGATGAACAAAGCGTTCCAACCTCATAGTACCTTGAGGACCTGAGCGGGGTAACTCTTGCTGGAGAATTATGTGGTTGTGAGAATACTCAACTTAAACATGGACTAATCAAGCTAGCATAGAGCTCGGAATAGTACAACATGCAACCTGACATGGTGAGTAGAATCAGCCAAATCGAATATTACATAAGACAGTAGATAGGTATTCCACCTATGCATGTAAAATGGTATAGAAGATATGTATCCTAACCCTGCATCAAGTGAGCAAGTATATGATTGAGTAGTCTGAGGTAACATGCTTGGAGCGTAGTCGAACATCTAAGGGTTTTGACAAAGCATGGATCAGTGGCAAAGTCGATACGACATGTTGCTCGACGTAGCGGTCAGAACCAACCAAAGCGATCAAGACAAAGACATGGTTACGTGATTAGGATAATCCAATCATAAGAGTGCTTCTACAAGCACTAGCGAAACAACTTTAGCTAGGGATCCATGGACCAGCCATTAGGCGGATACAAAATGACACTTGACGTGGAAGACAGAACTGACCGAGGTAGTCGAGAAAAAGAACGGGGTTAAATGACCTAGAACGGTCTAACAACCAAGATGCCTCATGAGCACTAGCGATATAGCTCTCGCTATGGAGTTTTGCGGGTGCGAGAATACCCGGCTTAAGCATGGACTAATTGAGCTAGCATAGGACTTAGATCATTACGACTTGCGACTAGACATGGTGAGTAAGATTAATCAAGTCGAAGGAATAGCTAAAGAGACGATCTCCAGATGTACCCACAGGAAAACTCACATTGGGGATACCTTAAAAGGTTTTGCCAATGCTTCATGGGGAATTGAACATCTCATTCTGATGTGATGGACAAGCTCAAACCAATCAGAAGAAACATCAAAAAGGTATTGAATGCATAGAGTGATCCGACCTCGTAACACTTTTGCATGATTTTAGCAAAGTGACCCACCCACAGTGGGGATTTCAGGTGGTCCCTCTTCGAGGATTTTATATGACCCTTGCTGGTGATTCCTTTCTGCGGGCATAAAAATACCTATCTTATGCATAGCCTAATCGAGGCTACATAGTGCTCGACTTAGTGCGCCACCCACTTCGAGATGTCGAGCAAAGTCAACCAAATCGGTCAAAATGTCGTGGAGGTACTGAGGAGGGTTGGATGCATAGATGTCCAACCTTGGGGTGCTCTTAATAAGCTACGGCTAAGCTGGAAGGAGATTAATTAGCAATTAATTAACTTGCTAATAGGGACAGTGGAACTGGCTCCACTAAACTCAATAGACTAATGATAATAACAATGGGCGTTTACATACATATTACATACCACCAAATTTCTTTGTATTTAAATACCTAACACCTAAACTTTATACATATTTCATGTCGCCTCAAAAACACCACTATCTTAAATTTAAATGTGAAATAAACCTTTTCATGCATAGGCTGTACGGATAGAATTATAGACACCGCATTGATGAGCTTCCCATTTTGCTCATTTTCCACAAAATCCTCTTCTTCCTTGTTATAAAAATTCTTCCTCATTTTATTCCCTTTCTTCTCATAGATCTCATAGGTTTGATCAATCCTATTTCAGGTTCACCGTTGATTGAAACCAGAATTTCTTAAAATGTAACAAATCTTAAAATGATTTATCAGTTAATAGCAGGAATTCATGGTTACCATGCCGAAGAGTTTCCAAATTTTAATCTTTTCGAATTTAGAACTTACTGAGTCCTAATAGTAGCCAAACAGTACGTCAGACTGCCATATGATTGCCAAATAGGATCCTCAAACTTCCATAAAATGTAACGATAGTTGACGAGATCAGAAACAAAATCCAATGAGGAAATAGAAGGTAGAGATAGCAAGAGAAAGGAGCAAAACATAAATTATAGCAATATTAATACAAGAGGAGAAGGAAGAATCAGATGAAGCCGCAAAGAAATGAAAACTAGCTTACCTGAAAAGAATCAAAACAGTAATACAGAAGAAGAAGATGAAGAACAGAGCATGGCTCGCCCTGGTGCCAGTCACTCCAGCTTCCTCGCTTTCTCTCCCTTCCCCACCGGATGTGCAACACTTTCTCCAAAGTTTGGTTAACGCGGCTAGGGTCGTTGCTGCCAGTAATTTGGCTCTGATTTTGGATTTGTGCATATTTAACTTGGGGCTTTTACATCAATACCATATAATTATTATAAATTTATATATGTAACACCTTAACTTTCATAAGGATCATGTGGTATGTGTGTAAATTCTATGAATGTACATAATAAAACATAAACTTTGATTTTGACATATAGGACGACATCAAGAAGTGTAAAGAGGTTATTTAACAGAGAAGGAGCAGTCAATATTACCTTCCAAAATGAGTTCGCATACCTCCTTCGAGTTTCCTCCACCACCTTCAAGACTTGTTCTTTCACTGCCTCAACATCTTTTCTAAATTTGTCATTGAGATTATTCATAGGCTCAAACCGTTGATCAATAAAATTTCTGCAAAAGAAAAGCTAGACTATCAGAAACACAGAACCGCAAAAACTATAAAATGAGAAAGAAACCAACGCATAGTCACCTGGACTCAGATCTGGGATCATAATTATGTTGGAACTCTTCCAATAATTCAGAGAATCAGAAACTGATTATCTAGGTCCAACTTTCAAAACCGCAGTCGCTTGTTCCCTAAAGCTAGGGTCTGAAATGGGCAACGCTGTCATTTTTTCTAGAGCCTTCTCATTTAAATCAACATGCAAAACCACACTTGAAGTCGCAGCACTTCACACAGGACTGTTTGACAACCCTTTCACTTCAGCAGGCTTTGAACTCTCTGCATCACCATCCTTTCCTTCTGAACTGTATAAATCCTTAGAATGTCTCCCCAACTTGCGCCTCTGTTGAATAATCACATGCAACTGCTTCTCTTGAACATCCATCTTCTCCTTCGAGACCATTCTCATTGGCGCAAGGTCAAAATGATGATGAATTCTCGAGAGCAAAGGGAGAAACACAAGAATGCAGTCTCTGACTCGCAACTTTTCATAAGAACAAATTTCATGTGACTCTTAAATATCACAAAGGGAGTTGGCATGAAAAATTCTTCTTATAACCACCAAATTAACAAGATTAATATTTTCAAAACTAATATTATATTTTTCTTATGATAAAGTTGTGGCATATCGACGAGCGCAACAAATATCCATGTAGCACTTGTTCTAAATGATTTGATAATATCTCTAACAATACAAAAAAAAAAAAATCAAAATCAACTCATCCCATCAAACAAGGAAGTTTTGAACTTTTCACATGTTACTCCATCGCTCCTCAAGAGCGCACGATTTTCGAGTTGTTGAAATAAGTCACATATCCTGTAACAGCGTGTGCTTCTACCATGGGCAATTCAACAAGAAAATCCTCCTGAAACATTTACGAGTCATACTCACGAAATGAATTTCTTCCATCATAGAAAAAGCGAAGGCTCCTAAATGAGAAACAATCCATAGTTGCTTGAGAGTACTCACAACTACTCACTGCAAACGTAGCTTCCAAGCCTTCAGAGGAAGGAAGGTTCGAGCTCAGTAGTGAACTCATGCGACTACCCTTCGAGGCATAACCAATAGAGATTATTGGTTAGGGAAAATACTGTTTTGATAGAATATGAATAGATATGTCTCCAGACAAATTTGACTAAGTAGAGCACTTGTTGCCACCTTTTCATTCCTCTGGTCAGACATATAGGTCACTTATTTTTTTTTCTCATTCTCTCACTCTTCCCATGGCACCCTATTGAATGGCTAAAAAAAATCAAGGAACTAAATATATACCCACAGTAGATATATTAAGTAGCAGGGAAAGCCCAAATGCAAAATAGATGGATCAAACCTAACTTTTGTGCATTTAGTGGCTTGGTGCTAACCATATCAATAATACTCATTAACTGTACTTCTAAAAGTGACATGTTGCATAGCTCCTTTCTGTCGAGAAGGATTCCATAAGTATCTTCGAAGTACGCTAACTCCCAATGAGTTTTTTGGAACGGGTTTGCCCCATCTCAATCTTCAAACAAGCTCTTCTAATCAAACTCACCTACATTACCCGAGTTGTTTGAACCTTCTCACCAAACTTGCTCTATTGCCTAGTTCGACAAGCAGCTCCTTAAGGTAGAAAAAAAGAGAATCTCATTCCGTCTACATACATACCATCATTTAATAACAAAGCGATTATCCAAAACAGCAATCTTGTCAACAACAAGTTTGTTTAAGCTTGTTGGTTTTATTTTTGGTGTATGGGACCATACAAATCAATAATATTTAATTATTTAAATAATTAAACAGGACATCAAAAATAACATATCATCTCGAAAGATAGAAATATCACTTTACGATGGATATGATTATTTAAATAAATGAATTTCTTATATTTATAAGGTCGATGTTTAAATTAACAAATCTTTCCTCTACCTAGTCCAAAGATGAGATAGAGTTTAGATTAATCTGACTTGCTAAAATCTTATAAGGGCAAAGCCCTATAATTAATTACATTTTAATAAATAAAGTTTCTAAAGAAACTCTCAATTAAGATTTTGGTTTTATTTCTAAGAAATTTCTAAGTTTAAGTTTTCACGATTGATTATTAGGAAACTCAAAACGGAACGACTCAAAATTGAAATAGTTCTTTGTGAAATTCAAAGGAGGAAAAGAAAAGATGTTTAAGATACTAAGAAGATTGGTGACATCTCAACTATCATATTATTTGGCTTTATTGGTTTTAGTTGAGATAAATTTCTATTATTTCAGTTAACATTTTATTAGAATGTTTGGACTTATATCACATGATATATAATCATGAGAAAGTCTGAGATGTGATGATTTACGTCATAACTAGATGAACAACTTAAAATTCCTAAGACAAAAAATGAGGCAAACTGAAAAAAGTATAACCTCAAAACCTAGTCTAAAAAGTGAGGAAACAAAACAAACAAAGTGACCATCGTTCAATTCTATACAGAATCGAACAAGCACGAAACTATTGGATTTACAATACGATTTGGAAATGGTTATCATATAAACCCAAATAATCATAGTAAAACCATGCATGATTGGCCTTATGAAGTGCAATATAGGATAATTTGTGGTGTAAGGGAAGATGACTCCTCCAAGCTGAAAAAAAAAATAGCATACTGTCGGCAGTATTTTTGGTGTGGGGTTTGCCCGTAAGAAGCTGTCGGTCATCGAAATTGAAATCTCGTTNCGGAATTAAAACACACTGTTAGAAAAATTAGAAGATTGAGAAGAGAACCTAGAAATTCTGATATAATGGAAAACAACATGAACAATCAAGGAATAGAAAATGAACACCAACCTAAACCCCTACGAGATTATGCAAATCCTACAGCAGATGAAATTCACTTATCTATCCAAAATCCTGATTTAGCTACTAATTCATTTGAGCTTAAACCTGTTATTATCCAAATGGTACAAAACAATCAATTCAAAAGTACACTAAAGGATGATCCTAATTTACACCTCTCTAGTTTCTTAGAATTGTGTGCTTCCTTTAAATATGATAGAGTTTCAAACGATGTTGTTAGACTTAGACTTTTTCTTTTTTCACTTAGGAATAAGGCTAAGATTTGGTTAAAATCGTTAGCACCAGGATCTATTAGAACTTGGGGAGAACTTTCAGAGAAATTTCTATCCAAATATTTCCCTCCATCCAAAACTGCTAAACTTAGAAATGACATAACATTTGGGGAGAACTTTCACTGAAATTTCTATCCAAATATTTTCCTCCATCCAAAACTGCTAAACTTAGAAATGACATTCTATCAAATTGATGGAGAGTCAATATACGAAGCTTGGGAGAGATTTAAATATCTTCTTAGGAAATGCCCAATTGATGGAGAGTCAATATACGAAGGTTAGGAGAGATTTAAAGATCTTCTTAGGAAATGCCCTCATCATTCGTTACCAGATTGGATGATAATCTTCCATCCAAAACTGCTAAACTTAGAAATGACATAACATAGTTCTGTCAGATTGATGGAGAGTCAATATATGAAGCTTGGGAGAGATTTAAAGATATAACATCATTTTGTCAGATTGATGGAGAGTCAATATATGAAGCTTGAAAGAGATTTAAAGATCTTCTTAGATAGAAATTTCTATCCAAATATTTCCCTCCATCTAAAACTACTAAACTTAGAAATGACATAACATTTGGGGAGAACTTTCACTGAAATTTCTATCCAAATATTTTCCTCCATCCAAAACTGCTAAACTTAGAAATGACATCCAAAACTGCTAAACTTAGAAATGACATAACATCATTTTGTCAGATTGATGGAGAGTCGTATGAAGCTTGGGAGAGATTTAAAGATCTTCTTAGGAATTGTCAGATTGATGGAGAGTCGAAAAACTGCTAAACTTAGAAATGACATAACATTGTTCTGTCAGATTGATGGAGAGTCAATATAAGAAGCTTGGGAGATTTAAAGATCTTCTTAGAAAGTTCCCTATTCATTCGTTACCAGATTTGTTGATAATTCAAACCTTTTATAATGAATTTGTGGGATCACTTAGATCGATTATAGATGATGCGGCTGGTGGTTTGTTAATGTCAAAACCTTTTGATGAGGCTTATTCGTTAATAGAAGAGATGGCTGCCAACAATTTTCAATGGCCCTCTGAAAGGGTAAATCCTAAAAGGGTAGCTAGTATCTGTAATTCTGATGCAATATCCATGTTAGCTACGTAGATTGCTGCAATATCAAAGAAATTAGATTATTATGGAATGAATTATTCTCCAACACCTTTTATGATGGAAGAGGATTCATCTGGGAAATTTGTGGATGTTCAACCTTCATATGAGACTTTAAATGCTATTAATAGAGAACAACCCTTATTCCAACTATTATAACCCAGGTAGGAAGAATCATCCAAATTTTAATTGGAATAACAATTCTGCTGCAAATCAATAATGGGCGAACAACCCAGTGAACACATTAGGAAATTCATCCAACCAAGAAAATGTTAATTTTAGACCTTCTTATCCTTCAGGATTTAACAGTAACACTCAAATTAAGGAAAAGAAGTTGTCTACGGAAGAGCTGATATTAAACATGGGTTAACAATTGCAGAAACAAGGAAATTAATTACAAATTCAAGGAAATCAATTACAAAATCAAGGAACTGCTATTAAGAACATTGAAAACCAATTGGGACATATCGCTACTGCGCTTAGTAACCGAACATTAGGAACTTTTTCTTAGAATCAAGGAAATCAATTACAAATTCAAGGAAATCAATTACAAAATCAAGGAGCTGCTATTAAGAATATTTATAGATTCAAGGAAATCAATTACAACATCAAGGAACTGCTATTAAGAATATTGAAAACCAATTAAGGCATATCGCTACTGCGCTTAGTAACCAAACATTAGGAACTTTTCCAAGTATTGTGGAACCAAATAGGAAATCAATTACAAAATCAAGGAACTGCTATTAAGAATATTGAAAATCAATTAGGGCATAAAAATCAATTACAAAATCAAGGAACTACTATTAAGAATATTGAAAATCAATTAGGGCATATCGTTACTTAGTAACCGAACAATAGGAACTTTTTCGAGTACTGTGGAACCAAATCCTACAGATCAAGGAAAAGACTTAGTAACCAAACATTAGGAACTTTTCCTAGTACTGTGGAACCAAATCCAAAAGATCAAGGAAACCAAACATTAGGATTTTTTTCCTAATACTGTGGAACCAAATTCTAAAGATCAAGGAAAAGAGAAAATCAAACCGATTCAATTACGAAGTAGAAAAGAATTGAAAATAAGAGTACAAAAAGAAACTGAAACTGAAAAAGAGAAAGTGGATACTGACAAATAAAAGGAACATGAGCACCCAGAATTAGAATAACCACTTACACCAATGAAAATTACTATGGAGAAACCTCCACCATCCTTTCCTCAAAGATTGAAGCAACACAAACAGAATAAAAAATTTTCCAAGTTTTTAGAAATTCTTAAGAAGTTAACGGTAAATATTCCATTCGTTGAAGCTTTAAAGCAAATGCCCAATTATGTGAAATTTACAAAAGATATTCTGAACAAGAAAAGGAAGTTCACTGATAACGAAACTGTTGCACATAGCGACGAGTGTAGTCCAATTATTCAGAAAAAGCTTTCTGAAAAATTAAAAGATCCTGGAAGTTTCACTATATCATGTGCTATCGGTGAAAAATGTTATGGAAGAGCTTTATGCGATTTTGGAGCCAACATTAATCTTATGCCTGTATCAATTTTCAAAAGATTAGGATTAGAAGAAGTCTCACCTACTACTGTAACTCTTCAGTTAGCAGATCGTTCAGTTACATATCTTAAGGGAGTTATAGAAGATGTGTTAGTAAAAGTTGATAAATTGCAAATCGTTCAGTTACATATCCTAAGGGAGTTATAGAAGATGTGTTAGTAAAAGTTGATAAATTTGTATTTCCTATGGATTTCATTGCTTTAGATATGGAGGAAGATAAAGAAATACCTATCATTTTAGATTGTGGATTTCAATGATATGGAGGAAGATAAAGAGATACCTATCATTTTAGGGAGACCATTTTTAGCTACTGGAAAAGCTATGATAGATATGAGGAATATAAAGGAATACCTATCATTTTAGGGAGACCATTTTTAGCTACTGGAAAAGCTATGATAGATAAACATAAAGAAATACCTATCATTTTAGCGAGACCATTTTTTAGCTACTGGAAAAGCTATGATAGATGTTCAAAAAAGAGAATTAATGATGAGAGTTAACGATCAAGAAGTGACTTTTAACATTTCAAAATCTATGAAATACCCTACTGTTGAAAGAGATAATGAATGTTTTTGCATGGAAATTAGTGAACATCTATTGAATGAACTTTTTAAAGAACAATTTGAAGATAGTGATGAAGTTATTTTGGATGAAATAAAAAATAAAGAATTAGATTATGTTCAGGAAAGATTTGAGATGCTAGATATTACAGAAAATGTTGATAAGAATCTATTTCCGCCAATTATAAAACCACCTGAACTTGAGTTGAAAATATTGCCTAGCCACTTCAAGTATGTGTTTCTGGGAGACTCATCTACATTACCTGTAATTATATCTTCAGAATTAAATGATTTGCAAGAGCAAAGACTGTTAGATACTTTGAAAAGATATAAGAAAGCTTTTGGTNCACTGTTGGATACATTGAAAAGATATAAGAAAGTTTTTGGTTGGACCTTAGCTAATATTAAGGGAATCAGTCCTTCAATTTATATACACAAAATTATATTAGATGAATAATATAAACCAAGAGTTGATCCACAAAGGAGATTAAATCCGATGATGAAAGAAATTGTTAAAAAGGAAATTTTGAAATGGTTAGACACTAGAATTATATATCATAATTCAGATAGTGCATGGGTAAGTCCAATTCATTGTGTTCCTAAAAAAAGGAGGAGTGACTATTGAAATAAAAGGAAATAATGAATTAATACCTATCAGACAAGTTACTTGGTAGTGTATTTACATTGATTATAGAAAATTAAACACTGCCACCATGAAAGATCACTTCCCTTTACCCTTTTTAGCCAAATTATAGATAGACTTGATGGGCACAAATATTTTTGTTCCATAGATGGATATATCGGTTACCATCGAATTCCTATTGCTCCCGAGGATCAAGAAAAGATAACATTTACTAGTCCTTTTGGAACTTTTGCTTTTCGAAGAATGCCTAAATTATCTTGAAAAAGTTTTGGATTTATGCAAAAGAACTAATTTGGTTCTGAATTGGGAGAAATGCCAATTTATGGTTGCAAGAGGAATTGTGTTAGGGCATAAAATTTTGGAAGATGGTATAGAAGCNTCTCAATCATATGAACTACATTCTCATTCATATAACCGCATGTGATTCTGTCCAATTGTTGACTGAGACAATACTAGTCACGTTCTTATATGTTCTCACAATAAATTTTAACATCTGGATTGACCAAATCAAGAAGTAAATGAAGTGCATGGATTTAAATCATCATAACTACTTCCAACATTAAAGGATTAGCCAAATCAAGAAGTAAATGAAGTGCATGGATTTAAATCATCATAACTACTTCCAACATTAAAGATCAGTACTCTACACAACATCTATCCAAAACTTAATTACGTATCATTTTCAGAAGAAAGATAAAGAAAACTACTCAGAATCCATGGAGAAAATAACCAGAGGAAAAAAGGTTAAGATTTTCATACTTATTTTATACTATTTTTTATGATATTGCACTTTAAGGAAAGGTATTTTTGATGTTTTGTTTTAGGAATGATGAATTATAGTCATTGGAGCAAAAAGATGCAAAAAGGAGTGAATTTGGAGCAAAAAGGAAAAAAAAGTGGAAATTTGAACTAGGCCGCCGACGACGCCTTCAAACCCGCCGACGACGAGTTTTTCCTAAGGTTATAGGGAAAAATTCTTCAGAAGTTCATCAACTGTTACACCTACTCAAGCTTTGGATGAGGCCAAATTTTGAAGGGATGCTTAGGCAACTCTTGGGAAAGCTCATCCACAACTTTAAGAGAACATTTTGGCCGAAAATTCGAAGCCTAGAGAAGAGGGAGAAGAATCTAGGGAGTAAAGGAAATGCTAGAGAGAGGTCCTAGAGGTTAGAGAGGTTCCATTAGTGTATATAGAAATTACTAGAGTGTCTAAATTGTGAGGAATTCTTCGAGAGATTGTTAGAGTGGAGGGAAAGTGAGAGATTTTTTCCTCCTTGCTAATTGAAGAGGAATTCTGTGTGCTGTAAAGAAAGGAAGAGATTCAGAGGAACTTCGAGGGTTGTTCTTGGGGAGAAATTAGAGATAAGATATTTACTTATTGTAGTTTGTATTACTTTGATTTTATATATGAATTTCGAGTTTTGTTGTGTTTCCCCATCAGATCTGAGTAGTTTTATCTATCTTTCTTCTTGTCTTGAGATTTGTGAAATGGTGATTTGAATTGGTGAAGCCATAAAAATGTTTAAGAAATTGTGATGATCTTTTCACTTCGATCTTAATTTACTTTCCATCTAGCCAATTGATTTGTTAAAATATGTTGAGTTTTACAACTAAAGTGAAGATTACATCCAAGAATTGGGAGGTCAAAGCCCTTAGAAATTGGGTGCAAATAAATAGGGAAATGAAATTATCGGGCATAGAATTGGAGATTTTGGAGGTCAAAGCCCTTGGAAGTTGGGTGCAAATAAATAAGGAAATAAAATTATCGGGAGTAGAATTGGAGATATTTGATTTGTTAAAATATGTTGAGTTTTACAACTAAAGTGAATATTACATCCAAGATTCAGGGATAAATTTGTTAAAATATGTTGAGTTTTACAACTAAAGTGAAGATTACATCCAAGATTCAGGGAGTAATTTGTTAAAATATGTTGAGTTTTACAACTAAAGTGAAGATTACATCCAAGATTTAGGGAGGTTAAGCCCTTGGAAGTTGGGTGCAAATAAATAGGGAAATAATATTATCGGGCATAGATTTGGAAACCTTGGAAGTTGGGTGCAAATAAATAGGAAAATAATATTATCGGGCGTAGAATTGGAGATTCCCTTGAAGTTGGGTGCAAATAAATAAAGAAATAATATTATCGGGTATAGAATTGGAGATTTTAGAGTGACAAACTAAAATCCCCAATTTGGTCCTATTATTTGGGTGCTGAAGTGTAGATTTTAGCCCTCAGGTGAGCGGAACGTGGGAGCTCCAAAGTGAGAGCCGGTATCCTCCCAGCCTAGCCACAGATTTAATAAACAAGCGTAGGATTAGTCAATGTTATTTATGCCTGGTGCAAAGGGTAAATGATAGGTATGCTCCTATTTGACATGATATAAATTGAACAAATTCACTTTATCCATTCAGTATATTTTATTGACAAGGAGAAGGATGCTTTCTTATATATTGAATATCACAATTAAACCCTCATTAGTATCATTTTATTTTTTATTCAAATTACCAATTTTATTTCAATTGCCTATTAGTGATAGATAAGCAAATTGAACTTTGTTGTTGTGATTAAAGTATTGCTTTTATAAAATCTTAGTTCACAGTTCTAAACCACTCCCTGTGAGATCGATATCTAGGACTCTATTAGAGCTCTATATTACTTGAACGATATGTATACTTGTGTTAATAAGTGTGACTTTACAATTATTAAATATTTATTACATCCATATTTATCTTATATTTTAGCCATATAAAAGTGGTCGGTCAAGTTTTTTTTGCCGTTACTAGGGAGTGATTGAGTTAGTGAGTGAAATCACAATAGAGTATTGAACAAATCAGGATTATTAGAAAATTTTTACATGAATTGCAACTTATTTTTATAATTAGTTAATTATATTACGGAGTACTGATTTCAAATTATATGCGTAAATTTGGACCTGAAAATCTTATATCCTACGATTCACAATTAGAATGCGTTGTTAGAAGGATTAGAAGATTAAGAAGAGAACCTAGAAATTCTGATACAATGGAAAACAACTTGAACAATCAAGGAATAGAGAATGAACACCAACCTAGACCCCTACGAGATTATGGAAATCCTATAGCAGATGAAATTCACTTATCTATCCAAAATTCTGATGTCGATGCTAATTCATTTGAACTTAAACCTGCAATTATCCAAATGGTACAAAACAATCAATTCGGAGGTACACCAAATGAAGATCCTAACTTACATGCTAGTTTTTTAGAACTTTGTGCTACCTTTAAAAATGACAGAGTTTCAAACGATGTTGTTAGACCTTTAGAACTATGTGCTACTTTTAAATATGATAGAGTCTCAAACGATGTTGTTAAACTTAGACGATACAAAACAATCAATTTGGAGGTACACCAAATGAAGATCCTAACTTACACCTCGCTAGTTTTTTGTGTGCTACAAGTCTCAAACGATGTTGTGAGACTTAGAATTTTCCCTTTTTCACTGAGGGATAAGGCTAATATGTGGTTAAATTTGTTAGCACCAGGATCTATTAGAGCTTGGGGAGAACTTTCACAGAAATTTCTATCCAAATATTTCCCTCCATCCAAAACTAGTAAACTTAGAAATGATATAACATCGGTCTGTCAGATTAATGGAGGGTCAATATATGAAGCTTAAGAGAGATTTAAAGATCTTCTTAAGAAATGCCCTCATCATTCGTTACCAGATTGGTTGATAAGTCAAACTTTTTATAATGGATTAATGGGATCTCTTAGATCGATTATAGATGCTACAGCTGGTGGTTCATTAATGTCAAAACCATTTGATGAGGCTTATTCATTAATAGAAGAGATGACTGCCAACAATTTTCAATGTCCCTATGAACGGGTAAATCCTAAAAGTGTAGCTAGTATTCATTATTTTGATGCAATATCTATGTTAGCTTCACAGATTGCTGCAATATCAAAGAAAGTAGTTCATTATGGGATGAATTATTCTCCAACACCTCCTATGATGGAAGAGAATTCATCTGGGCAATTTGTGGATCGTTCAACCTTCATATGAGACTTTAAATGCTATTAATAGACCCATCAATTCTTATTCAAATTATTATAACTCAGGTTGGAAGAATCATCCAAATTTTAATTAGAATAACAATTCCTCTACAAATCAACAATGAGCAACAACCTAGTGAACCCATTAGGAAATTCCTCCAACTAAGGAAATGTTAATTATATACCTTCTTATCCTCCCGGATTTAACGGTAATACTCAAATTAAGGAGAAGAAGTTGTCTATGGAAGAGTTGATATTAAAAATGGGTCAACAATTGCAGAATCAAGAAAATCAATTTCAAATTCAAGGAAATCAATTACAAAATCAAGGAACTGCTATTAAGAATATGGAAAACCAATTGGGACATATCGCTACTGCACTTAGTAACCGAACATTAGGAACTTTTCCTAGTACTGTGGAACCAAATCCTAAAGACCAAGGAAAAGAACAAATCAAAGAAATACAATTACAATGTGGAAAAGAATTGGAAACAAGAGTGCAAAATGAGACAGAAACTGAAAAAGAGAAAGTGGATACCAAAAAAGAAAAAAGATCATGAATACCTAAAATTAGAGTATCCATTTACACCAATGAAAATTACCGTAGAGAAACCACCACCACGGTTTCCTCAAAGGTTGAAGCAGCACAAACAGAATAAATAATTTTCCAAATTTTAGAAATTCTTAATAAGTTAACAGTGAATATTCCCTTCGTAGAAGCTTTAGAGAAAATGCCCAATTATGTGAAATTTATGAAAGATATTCTGAACAAGAAAAGGAAGTTCACGAATAATGAAAGTTTTGCACTTAGTGAAGAGTGTAGTGCAATTATTCAGAAAAAGCTTCCTAAAAAATTAAAAGATCCTGGCAGTTTCACTATACCACGTGCTATTGGTGAAAAATTTTATGGAAGAGCTTTATGTGATTTGAGAGCCAACATTAATCTTATGCCTCTATCAATTTTCAAAAGATTAGGATTAGAAGAAGTCTCACTTACTTCTGTAACTCCACAGTTAGCGGATATTTTAGTTACATATCCTAAGGGAGTTATAGAAGATGTGTTAGTAAAAGTGGATAAATTTATCTTTCCTGTGGATTTCATTATTTTAGATATGGAGGAAGATAAGGAAATACCTATCATTTTAGGGAGACCATTTTTAGCCACTAGAAAAGCTATGATAGATATTTTAAAAGGAGAATTAACTATGAGAGTTAATGATCAAGAAGTGACTTTTATCATTGCGAAATCTATGAAATACCATGTTGTCAAAGAGATAATGAATGTTTTCGCATGGAAATTAGTGAACATCTATCAAAAGAACATTTTAAAGAACATTTTGAAGGGAAAGAAAAATTTGAAGAGAATGACAAAATTATTATGGACGAACTAGAAAATGAAGAATTATATTATGTTCAGGAAAGATTTGAGATGTTGGATATTAGAAAAAATGCCGATAAAAATCTATTTCCATCTATTATAAAATAACCTGAACTTGAGATGAAAGTATTGCCTAGCCACTTGAAGTATGTGTTTTTAGGTGGCTCATCTACATTACCTGTTATTATATATTCAAAATTAAATGATCTGCAAGAGCAAAGACTATTAGATACATTGAAAAGATATAAGAAAGCTTTTGGTTATACCTTAGCTGATATTAAGGGAATCAGTCCTTCAATCTTTATGCACAGAATTATATTAGATGACATATAAACCAAGAGTTGATCCACAAAGGAGATTAAATCCGATGATTAAAGAAGTAGTTAAGAGGTAAATTTTGAAATGGTTAGACACTGGAATTAGATATCCAATTTCAGATAGTGCGTGGTTATGTCCTATTCATTGTGTTCCTAAGAAAGGATGAGTGACTGTTGAAACAAAAGAAAATAATGAATTAATACCTATCAGACAAGTTACCGGGTGGCGTATTTGCATTGATTATAGAAAATTAAACACTGCCACCAGGAAAGATCACTTCCCTTTACCCTTTTTCGATCAAATAGTTGATAGACTTGGTGGGCACAAATATTTCTGTTTTTAGATGTATATACCAGTTACCATCAAATTCCTATTGCTCATGAGGATCAAGAAAAGACAACATTTAATAGTCCTTTTGGAACTTTTGCTTTTCAAGGATTACCTTTCAGATTATGTAATGCACCTGCAACATTCGAGAGATGTATGATATCCATATTTAGTAAGTTAATTGATGATAGATTGAAAGTATTTATGGATGATTTCTCTGTATTGGGAACATCATTTGACGCATGCTTAAATTATCTTGAAAAAATTTTGGAGTTATATGAAAGAACTAATTTGGTTCAGAATTGGAAGAAATGCCAATTTATTGTTGCAGGAGGAATTTTGTAAGTGCATAAAATTTTGGAAGATGATATGAAAGCAGACCCTACAAAAATTCAAGTTATATCTAAACTAACTCCTCCTACTAATTGAAGAGAGGTTAGGACCTTTCTTGGACATGTTGGATTTTACAGGCGTTTTATTAAAGATTTTTCAAAAATTACTAAACCGTATACCAAATTTTAGAAAAGGACAAGAAATTTGAATTTATCAAAAGCTGTTTAAATACCTTTAAGTTATTAAAGGAAAAATTAATCACAGCCCCTTTTACAGTTTTACCTAAGTGGGAGAAACCCTTTGAACTTATGTGTGATGCTAGTGATTATGCTATTGGAGCTGTCCTTAGACAAAGGTACGAAAAGATTTTTAAAGTTATATACTACGCTAGTAAAACTCTTAATGATGCACAAATTAACTATACTTTTACTGAAAAAGAGTTACTAGCCATTGTGTATGCTTTAGATAAATTCATATCTTATTTAATTGGAGCTAAATGTGTTGAGCATACCGATCACTCTGCTATTAAATATCTGATGCAAAAGAAGGATGTCAAACCAAGGTTAATTAGACGGATACTTTTGATGCAAGAATTTGATCTTGTGGTTATTGATAAAAAGGGAATTAATACTCAAATTACTGATCATTTGTCAAGATTAGAAAATCAAGAATCATCTGACACTGACAATGAAAATACAGACAGTTTCCCTGATGAACAACTTTATAATATTAATGAGTGGAAAACAGCATGGTATGATGATATTGTTAACTATATTGTAAGTGATATTTTGCCACCTATGCTGACATTGCAACAATAAAGGAAATTTATTCATGATGTAAAAGCATAATTTTGGGATGAGCCATATTTATATAAATAATGTAAAGATCTGATTATGAGGAGAAGCGTACCTTATGAAGAAACTAAAATAATCATCCAGAAATGTCATGATTTTGAAGTTGGAGGACATTTTGGGATTGATAAAACTGCTTATAAAATTTTACAAGCTGGATTTTATTGACCTACTATCTTTAGAGATCTTTATAGATATATAAAAACTTTTTATCGATGTCAACGAGTAGGCAATATATCTAGAAGAAATGAAATGCCTCTAAATTTCATGTTAGAAGTTGAGATCTTTGCTGTTTTGGGATTAGATTTTATGGGACCATTTATTCCTTCATTTAGGAACTTATATGTATTAATTGTAGTTGACTACATTTCTAAGCGGATGGAAGCACAAACTTTACCTCGTTGTGATGCTAAAAGTATTTCAAGGTTTTTAATGAAAAATATTTTCACTAGATACAGAATGCNCTTTATAGATATATAAAAACTTTTTATCGATGTCAACGAGTAGGCAATATATCTAGAAGAAATGAAATGCCTCTAAATTTCATGTTAGAAGTTGAGATCTTTGCTGTTTTGGGATTAGATTTTATGGGACCATTTATTCCTTCATTTAGGAACTTATATGTATTAATTGTAGTTGACTACATTTCTAAGCGGATGGAAGCACAAACTTTACCTCGTTGTGATGCTAAAAGTATTTCAAGGTTTTTAATGAAAAATATTTTCACTAGATACAGAATGCCTAGAATGATTATCACTAACGGTGGATCTCATTTTATGAATAAATATATTCAGATATCGGTAGAAAAATTTAATATTAATCATAGAATCTCTACTGCCTATTTTTCTCAAACCAGTGGGTTAGCTGAAGTTTCTAATAGAGAGATTAAACAAATACTTGAAAAGATTGTAAACCCTAGTAGAATAGATTGGTACACTAGATTGGATACCGCATTATGGGCTTACAGGACTGCTTATAAAACTCCTATTGGAATGACTCCTTACAGACTAATTTTTGGAAGATGCTGGTAAGAAAAGATTGTTAAAATTAAATGAATTAGAAGAGTTAAGAAATGAGTCTTATGATAACGACAAAATTTATAAGGAAAAATAAAAGTTATGGCATGATCGAAAGATTAAACAAAAGAACTTTGAACCAGGACAAGAAGTTTTGCTTTACAACACTAGGTTGAAATTATTTCTTGGGAAATTGAAGTACCGTTGGTTAGGACCCTTTATTGTGACTCAAGTTTATACTTACGGAGCTGTTGAAATTGAAGATTAGAAAACGGGAAATAGATTTAAAGTAAATGGACAGAGATTAAAACCATATTATGAGGGTAAAAGACCAAATTTTAAAGAAGTTTTAATGATCAGTCAACCTGAATGACACCTGAATAGGTCAGGATGACGACGTTAAACCAAGCGCTTTATGGGAGGCAACCCATATTTATCTTTAATTTTATGATGATTATAGTAGTTTTTATTTGAAATCATCATTAGTTTGTGGTAGTATTAAACTCTACTACTCTTATTTACCCTTGAAACATCATAAAAATTGGATCCATGAAGAAAAATTGGAACGCATTCGGACCAGAGTGAAACTGTGCAAATTTTGCCTTGGGCGCCGACAACACCCTCGACGCCGCCGATAGAGGGTTTTTCTCGAGAGTCTAGGGAAATATAATACAAAGGCTCGCCGATGGCGAGACCGGTGAATTGACAGTTATGCGGGTTCAAATGGCGATTTTTGGGCGGGAATTGTTTTTTTTAACTCAAAAATTCAAATTCTAGTTCATATTTTCCCTCCAAAAATGAAGTGAAACTCTACCAATTTCATTCTTATGGCGTCCAATTCCCTTGATAATCCCAGAATGCGAGTTTTCAATCGGCAAAAGTTTATTAGTGCGGAAGCGCAGCGAATCTTCAACAAGTTGCTGATGAAGAAAAGATTGATCAAAGAACGAGGATTCGTGAATCGTGGATTGAACAATCCTACGACGAATATTGAAGAAACAATAGTACGGAGAAGATGGGAAGTGTTGTGCTACACTACCGCCGCCGTAGTTGTTACAGTGGTGAAAGAATTTTATGAACATTTACATGGAATCAACCAAGGAGTTGTTTATGTGCAAGGAAGATGGATTACTTTCACTCCTGCAAGGATCAATGAATCATATATGATAGAGAATGTTCCCGTCTGCCACTATTCCAACTTCATCCCAACGAGGAACTAGATGAATAATATTTACCAATATTTAACAGACGAAACTAACGATTCGAAAATAAGAGAAAATGGGTATGTTAGTTTTTCTGCGACACTCCAAATCCCGTTTTGAAACATTGGCACTTTTTCATTTATGCGAAAGTATTACCGACAATTAAGATCGGTAAAGTTTATAATGAAAGTGTCATTTTGAATTACTGCATCTAAAGGGGACTGCCGATCGACATTGGATCAATAATTATGAAGTCGATTTTGAGTCTGATCGTTCATGGATCAACTTATGGGCTTGCAGTCAGTTCCAAGTGTCCTATGAAAATTGGGAAAAGGTACTGCTACCTTGGAAGCCTTTGGATCGAGAATCCCAATTTTTAAAGATGAAAATAACATGACAATTACAGTAGATCAAGCATCTCAGAATTCACAACCAGTTCAACCCTTAGTCCCTCATAAGTCTCTAATGATCCTGCGCCGAATCAAGAAATTGGAAAAGAAGGTACAAAATGTTAAGAACACGATTAATAATATCTCTGATTTCTTTGATCATTTGGAATGGAGGATGAAGGAACAATTTGAGCACTCTGGACATTTAGAAGATAGCTTGATACGACTGATGTGGAGGATGAAGTTAATAGAAGAGGATTTCAGTGAATAATTTCCATTCCAACCCTTTTACAACCTCTTCGTTCATGTGCAATCAATGGGAGATCTCAGAGGTGAATCTAGTACCGAGTCCGAAGATTAGTAGATTTATATTACTACCTATCTGTCTATCTATGTATTTAGATTTGAACTTTGCATTTTCTTTGCTTTAGAATTATGCTTTTAGATCTCTGTCTAGTTGAGACTAAGCTTACGATGTTTTGTTTTCAGCATTTTAAGTGTTGTGGCTTGGATTGCAACGCTGAATTAATGTATTGAGGTTGAGAGAATATCAAACTTAGGTGTTTTATGTAACATATATTGTACCCCTTAGAATTTACATGTAAATGCGATGTTTTGTGTTGTGAAAGTTTATATGTGTTAAGTACATCATTTTGTCACTTAAAATTATATCTAAAATAATTAAAAAGACATCGTTAAGGCTTGTAATTGATCAAAATCGTGAAAATTCGAAATTTGGACAAAATAAATAGAGCCCGCCGACGGCGCCCTCGACGCCGTCGATGGCGGATTTTTTCCGAGATTTAGTTTCAAAATTCCAATAGAGAGTGCCAACGGCCAGCTCATGAAAAAACACCTTTAAATGCGATTTTGACCAGTCAACCGCCACGATTCATCATCCCCTTCCTCCTAAAAATGCTATTTTCGACCTAGGGCTTGAAGGATCTTGGATTGAGAGGCGATTTCAAGACTTTTTTACACCGAATTTGATCATCTCTAGGTAAGAGCTTCACTCCAAGCTAAAAATATTTGATTTTCACCGTGGATTTCTTCCACATTGTGGAGATCCAAAAAATTTTAGAATGTGAAGAAAATTTGGGAAGAAATTCATGGATCTTAATATTTTATAATTTGATTTGATTGAAATTTATCCACATCAAAAGAGAAGAGTTGAGTTTGACGAGTCTCGCTTCGTCAATGCGATGGCTCAAACAAAATACTTCCTTATTTAAAGGAAAAAAGTGCATACAAGATCAAGTTTTTGAAAGTCCGGGAAGAGAAATCGAATGAGTTATTGCTGAGCGGAGGTGGTAAAACTTTTGTTACACCACCAATAAAGCTTATGCAAATGTTGTGAAGGAGTTCTACGCCAATGTTATTTGTTCTAATGACGGAATAGTTCAAGTGCGAGGGTTTCCTGTTGAGTTTACTGTCGCCCACATCAACACTTATTATGAAGTTCCAGACTCTTATAGCTACCAATATGAAACCTTTAGTACGATGGAAGGCCCCCTCAATGATGTGATCAATTTTCTCACTGATGGGAAAGGAACGTGGAAGATAAAGCAGCGAGAGCGGGTAAATTTTTCTGCTTCCATGCTGAACGCCACCTCTAAGGCGTGGCACTATTTTATTTCCTCTACTCTGTTACCGACCTATCACCATAGTGAGGTAATTNAACTTCCTATAAAGTGTAGCTACTTGAGTAGGAAAGCTATGTAATACCTCAAATTCATGCATTCTGGCTACTTCCTAGGGTGTGACTTAAAAGTCCATTAAAAATTGTTTGTGGTCATTTCTTTGATCAATTGGTAAGCATCCTCAAAAGCTTTGGACATTAATGAACCTCCTGCAACAGCATCTATTATGAACCTCAGAGAACTTAACAATCCAGTGTAAAAGGTTTGAATGAATAGACAATCAAGTAATCGAGCTCTTTCAAATAAAGTCCCTAAATCTCTCCTAGGCGTTATAAATATATTCTCCACCACTTTGGGTAAACAAGGTAATGTCGTGCTTAAGTTTGACAATCTTTGATGATGAAAAGTATTTTGTCAGAAATATTTGATCATGGTCATTCAAGGTTGTGATTAATCTTGGGATAAGGGAGCTAAGCAAAACCTTAGATTTATCCCTCAAAAAAAAGTAAAAAGCCTAAGTTTAAGAGCATCAATAGGGACACCTTGTTCAAGAACATGCAACAGAATTCAATGAAGTTGACTAAGTGAAGATTTGGATCCTCATATGGTAGTCCCCAAACTATCTATTTTGGACCATTTGAATTATGAAAAGTTTCAAATCGAAAGAGTTGACCTCTATAATGGGATCGTTGATGCTCATGTAGATTTCCTCAAAAGGTAGGTTGGCATATTCCCTAAGTGCTTTCATGGTTGGGATGTTAGGGTTAGGATTTTGAATGTGCTTGTTAGTGAGTGAATGTGCTCACCTACGACTTATAATGGTTTAGTCTATTTTAGAGTAAAAGGGGCTAGGTTAGACTTAGAACCCTTATTCATACACATAAACAAGGACAATAGATTCCTAAAATAGACTCGACAAACTTCAAACAGGCAGATAATCACGACAATCAACATGCAAACACACAAAACATACACCACATGCAAACAAAGACAAAAAAACAACTCCTATGGGATTTTTTGATTTTTTTTAAATTTTTCTTAGCTTTTTATAATTTTTCACCACCTACACAGAAACAAAACAAAAATATAGATGCAGCAGCAATACAAAAAAAAGAAGGCACAAAAAAATAGCACTGTTAAACTTAGATCCTAAGTTTTTTAATTATGTTTTCTTGACAGCAGAAACAACTATTATCTCCTTTTCTTGACAACAGTGCCAAAAATATGATGTTTTGAAACTTACTATGAAGTAATGCAGTTGCACACACAAGTTTACATGTTAATTAATAATGTTGTTAGAGAATATCGCGTATCAATCCCATGAGGATAGAATTTACAAGTATTTTAGAAGAAAAATCTCAAGTGTATGATTCTGGTGAACCTAGTTTGATGGCAACAAAAAAGAGGTTTTAAAAGCCAGAATCTTAATAAAAGCTAAATAGATCACATACAACAAAAAACGAATAAGTGAAAAAAGTCCTAAGAGTTTCTTCAAGGTTGTTGAGGCTCTTGCCTCAGCGATTTGGGGATCGTGATGATCATGACATTCTTAAATGTTTCATTGTGTGATTGGGCCAAACAAACGTAAGCTACAATAAAGGAGTTATGGTCGTGGTTTCCTATAATATTAATAAACTCTGACTTTGACATGCTTGGATATACCACAAGTCCATACATCAATCCCTCACTGAGGGAAAATCCTTGCATCATAGTCATCCCCAAATTATCTAACTTCCTATAAATAGTAGCCACTTGAGTAGCAATGATATAAAATACATTAGATTTATGCACACTAGCTACTTTTTAAGGTGTGACTCTCTCAAAATTCCATTGAAAATTGTTTGTGGCTATTTCTTTAATCAATTGGTAAGCATTCTCATAAGGTTTGGACATCAATGAGCCTTCTGCAGTAGCATCCATTATGAACCTCAGAGAACCTGCTAATTCATTGTAAAGTTTTGAATAATTAGCCAATATGGTAATGCATGGTGTGGACTCCTCCTAAGTAAGTCCTTGAATCTCTCATAGGCGTCATAATTAGATTCTTCATCAATTGGGTGAATGAGGTAATGTCATTCTTATGTTTGGAAGTCTATGGAGGGTAATTTGCTAAAAACAAATTGGGCTAGGTCATCCCAAGTTGTGATTGATGGTGCGACAAGATAGTTAAGCCTCGCCTTAGCTTTGTGTCTCAAGAGAAATGGAAAATTCTAAGTCTAATGACATTGCTGGGGTGACTGTTGTACCAAAATGTGGCACAGAGTTCAAGGAAGTTGGCGAAGTGAAGATTTGGGTCCGGAGATGGTAGTCCCCTAAACTAACTATTTTGGACCATTTTGATTATGTCAGGTCTCAACTCAAGGGTCATGACCACTACAAAGAGATAGGTGATGCTCATGTGGATTTCCTTAGAAGAAGGGTTGGCATATTCCATAAGTTGTTTCATGGTGGGGATGTTAGGTTTAGCCATCTCACTGGGTGTGTTAGTGAGTGAATGTACTCTCTTGAGGTGTCAAAAGATTTGGTCTATTTCATGGTCAAAAGGGGCTAGTTCAGACTCAACACACATATACATACACATAAACGGGGACAATGGATTCCTACAATAGACTCGATTGACTTCAAACAAGCAAACAATCATGAGGAACTACATGAGTTAGTCAACATGCTAACACACCAAGCCTACACCACATATAGAAAAAGAAAAAAAAAACTCTTTTTGGCTTTTTTAGTTTTTTAGCATCTGCACAAAAACACAACAGTGATACAGATGCTGNCGTTTATTATGAATCCCTTTTTAAAAATGTTGAACTATATCAGCTTATATATGAAAATTCTTCTTGTTGAATTGATAACAGGGGCATTTGATCTTATCTAATGATCTAATTTTGCTTAATTAGAAGTAAAGATGAGGAAGACATCCTCACTGTTGTTTAAATCTTCTATTAAATGAACTCTAAAAAAGATATCAAATATCATTGAAAGTGGAGATTTTGAGGTATGCTAAGAAAATTAGTCTGCGATTGATATAGCATTAGCATTAGCACAATTTAATGGTTGCCCAACTTGCCTAGTCAGACAAAATATATCTAAAAAATTCAATGATTAACCTTATTGCATATTTCATCATTTTATTATGTTCTCTCAAACAAATTCTTTACATAATATCCATCTAAATCCTTTCTATAAATTTCTTATTATAAATATTTCATGTCAAATTTACTTTTCTTATACTAATTTCTAAATTTTGATGCAAATACAAAGAACCTTCTTTAAAAAAAATGCACTTTATAGTAGTAAACATTTTACATAATGTATTATAATAGATTAATGACATTATGTTCTTATTATGTTGTTTAATATCATCTTAAGGAATAGTTAGGCTTGATAAAAAGAAAATTTCTTAAATACATTAAGATTGATCATATAGTATTCATGTGATTACAAAATAACTTCTAAAAGTAAGCTTTTCAATGCACTTATACTGTGTGACACAAGCAACCCATTCCTTATTTGTTCAAAAGTTATCACTCATCAAGAAATATTTTATAGCTGCCACTAAACTCGGCTTAAAACCCTTCAATTTATTATAAAAATTTGATAAAATGCAAGTAAGAATATATGATGACAAAAAAATCAAAATAATATTCTATAATACTCTAGCCAAATTGTCATCTAGTGCCTATGGACCAATAATATAAAGACTTTTACAAATTGTTCATAAAATAGTTGTTCTAGTTGTTATCAGACTTACAACTAGTTGCAAAAATCAATCAAAAGTAACTGTACTCTAGTATTATTGAAGCTCGTGAATTATAAGCTTAGTTTTGTTTATACGAGTGGAATATCAAGCTTAACTCTTTTATATTACAACAAATACATACATACATTAAGCAAATACATACCAAAACCAACTTTCTCATTTTTATCAAATTCTCAATAATTTGATCGTGACACGTATATATGCACCTGTTCTGTAGTTCAAAAAATCACTTGTGCTTGATTTGTAAATATAATGTTTGCTTGGTATGTAATCATCCCCTTTAAAAATAAACACAAAAAAATTAATAAAAAATTAAGGAGCACTAAAAAAGAAAGGGGCAATTTCTATCAAAGGCTTGCATGATTAAACCTGGCAGGCCCATCTTGAATACCTGTTTGGGCACAAGCATTTATTAATCAGGGAAGGCCCACCAGAGCTCACCCAATGGACAAAGACCAAAATTCACCCATAACAACCCACAAACTAACTTATTCATCACCCTTTTTTGTTATCTTTTATTACTTATTTATTATTTTTTTTATTTTTTGTTTTGGAAAACTAAGTCATCTCTGAAATAATGATTATATTGTGTTGGAACAGATCAAGTCACAAATGATTTACATCTGAATTTTTTTTAGCTGTAGCTTTTCACTTTAGTTGATTTGATAAGGCCAATTCAAGTGTGTTCTTAGGTCCATTAGTACAAACCTGCTTCAGGCATCTATAAGTTGGCATCTGCTTTTGATGCTACCTTTGCCTATCGTTCATTTTTATTTGATTACGAAGAGTATTGAGTAGATTTTCGGGAAAATTATTCCATAATAATGTGATAGATTATAAATAATTTTCAGTCTTTTAACTGCTAATTTTACCTTTTAATTCAAATTTTTAATCCTGATAAGTACTGCTATTTTTATGTGTTACTTAAAAATCATGATTTGATTAGAGTCTGTTTGGAGCCGCTACAACTTATTAAAATGCAGTTTGAAGTTGCTGAAAAATAATCTGATATTGAAAAACCTCCGATGATTACTATAATTTTTTTAAAGAAAAAAAATTAGACCTCAGCTTGAAAGCAGCCACCGCACCTAGCTCAATTTGTTGAAAAGGCTATTAAGATATAGTTTACACAAATAGACAAACTGCGGTGCAATGCCGCACCACCCGCCCCAAACGGATCCTAAATTTTTTTTAGTCGAACTCTAGTTATAGAACAGGCTAACCTTTCTCTGAAAGTAAATCAATGCAATAATCGAAGTTCAGGACATCCATGCTCTTAACTAACACTTCTAACCGCTTCATATATTAACTCATTATGAAAAAGATAACAATAATCTCAACTTGAGTAGTTATCATTATCGCCCAGTCGAAGTTTTTTCATGGAAAGTATCAAGCCAAACTATATTTATATGAAAATGTTTATTGCACTCCACAATGTTTACGTATTATAAACAAAACAACTTTAATCCCACCAATAACTAGCTCTTTCAGGAACTCCTTCGAACTTGACTTAAATTAACGTTCTCTATGAATAGAAAGATTAGAACTATAATAGAACTATGTGAATAAAATAAACAAGCTGCAAGTCCAAAGTTGTAAGAGATAAATTTTAGATTTGGCGGTTGAATTTGTTGAACGTTATGTGTTTACCCTGAGCTGAAACTTGAAGAATCTGTTGTCTGAATCGGCTATACAAGCAACATTAGGATGCACATAAATTCAGGTTGATGAGAGCTTACGATAATAGAGACTATACAATGAGAGGTTATACGGTTCAAAGGGAATTTTTTTGAATAGATTTCGCTTTTGTGACAAGTTTATTGTTCTTATAGCTAACTCTATTAATAACGAATGGTTTTCTATCCACATTAATGCTAAAGCTCGCGGCTTTTTTAATTCCATTATAGTTGTGTGGCATGGTGATCCTTTATCTTCACACCTATTCACTATTGCTACTGAATCTCTCTCCAGGGCCCTTAACTTTCTTTATGCAAATCACAGAATATGTCATTTTAGATCCAAACACAACATGTACGCTTCACATTTGTCTTTTGTTGATGACTTCATTATCTTTTCTAATGGCTCCATTGTGTCTATCAAACTCATCTAAAGAGTGTTAAGAAAATTTGAAAATCGAAGTGGTATCCACTTTAGCCTTAATAAAAGTTGTTTTATTTTAGGATAAGGTGTTAGTCCCTCTCAAATTAACAAATTTACTAATATTTTTAATGTTCCTACTAAATCCCTCCTTAAATATCTTGTTGAGCCTATTTCCAAAGGAAAGAAGCGCTCTTACTAGTATGTGGAAAAGATTAGATAGCTGGGGCTTTCATTTGCTTCTTATGGGTCATAGGCTTTCTTTATTAAATAGTGTCTTATGCTCTCTTCAAGTGTACAATCTCCAATCCTTAAATCCAACTACTTGCTGTGTGCCTAAAATTGGAACGCATTATGAATAAGTTTTTTTGGGGTTCTAACAGTTCTAATTCTCCCCTCATTTGGTCCTCTTGGAATAAGTTGTCCTATCCTATCAATAAAAGAGGGCTTGGTTGCAAGTCAATCTCTGACTTGGCTCTTTGTTTCTCCATTAAGCTTTGGTAGTCATTTCACATGGGTTCTTTTCTTTAGGCCAAGCTCATAAGTAGAAAGTACTGTCTTAATATTCATCCTTCAATTGCCTCTTTCAATTGCCTCTTTCACATCCTTCAATTGCCTCTTTCACATGCGTTTCCTTTAAAAAAGTTCAACATCATTGTCGCACTAAAAAAAGATTAACAATAAATTTCTCACTTTCTAGGGCCTTGCCATCTCTCCATGATTTTCGATTCTATCGTGAAATATCTTACATAATTTTTCACCTATAGAATCAAATATTCAACATCAAGGTGTATCTTTCGCCTTGAAATGCCCATGTTGTATTAACACTGAAGATATTAATCACCTCTTTGTCCAGTGACGCATTGCTACTTTCAAATAAAAATGGATGTACTCTACATTAAAAAAAATTGCTGCCAATCTAATATCTCTTAAAATATGCTTGTGAACAAATGGTTAGCCGGTGCTCAAATAAATTGAAAGAATCACATTATTCATAATGTTTTTCCTCTTATTTTTTGCTTTATTTGGAATTCTAGGAAAAGTTTGAAACATTGGAACATTAATATGAATCAATATTCTATTGTTTACAATATTTCTCATAAATATAAACTTTTAATTAGAGCCAATGCAATCAATTCTAGATGTTTCAAAGGATTTAGGCAGCTCTATCTGCCTTTGGTCTTTATGATTTGGAGCCCCGGATCCTTATTTTTTTAATGTGAACTGGCTCGCTCCATGGTTGGGTTGCGTGAAATCCAACACGGATGGATTTGTATGAAATAGTTCTTGCAGCTTTGGTGGTCTCTAAAAAGACCATAAGGGTAATTTCTTAATTGCTTTTGCTGGTCGGATTTATAGTTCATCTGTTATTTATACTGAGTTATTTGCTCTAATAAGAGCTTAATCTTAGTTATNTTGCTGCCAATCTAATATCTCTTAAAATATGCTTGTGAACAAATGGTTAGCCCGTGCTCAAATAAATTGAAAGAATCACATTATTCATAATGTTTTTCCTCTTATTTTTTGCTTTATTTGGAATTCTAGGAAAAGTTTGAAACATTGGAACATTAATATGAATCAATATTCTATTGTTTACAATATTTCTCATAAATATAAACTTTTAATTAGAGCCAATGCAATCAATTCTAAATGTTTCGAAGGATTTAGGCAGCTTTATCTGCCTTTGTTCTTTATGATTTGGAGCCCCCGGATCCTTATTTTGTTAATGTGAATTGGCTCGCTCCATGGTTGGGATGCGTGAAATCCAACACGGATGGATATGTATGAAATAGATATTGCAGCTTTGGTGGTCTCTAAAAAGACCATAGGGGTAATTTCTTAATTACTTTTACTGGTCGGATTTATAGTTCATCTGTTATTTATACTGAGTTATTTGCTCTAATAAGAGCTTAATCTTAGTTATTTACAATGTGTGGTTGAGTTGGACGCCAACTTAGCAGTGCAACTCTATTTAAATTTTGGTACCAATGATGTTGCTAACTGCCATGTTTTTATTCTTTTTGCATGAAATAGATCTATTTTGAATTCAACCAATTGGAAGATGGGACACATTTTTAAAGAAGGCAAATCGTATGTAGATTTTTTTTTTGGCTAATTTAGGTTCTTGCCTTCTAATTATCAACTATTTTCATATGCTTATCTAGATAAACATTTGAAAGGTATGATTTTTTTAGACAAAACTGAGCTTCGTTATCTTTGATCTAGTGGATAATTATGCTTGTTGCTTATGGTGGTGATGAATCTTTGCAGGTTCATTGTCTCCTAGGCTAACTTACTTAATTAAGCCTTTATTTTTACCCATTAGTCGGTTCTCGGTTTATACTAGCATCCATTTATTATCTGTTGAGTATATTTCTAATTTATTATGCCTTACTTTTCTCTTTCTTCTCTGGATGGCATTCAATTAGTTTACTCTATTTATGCGCTATTCTGAATAGCTGACTGGCTTTTTTGGCATGTGTTTCTTTTGTTGTATTAGTTGACATGTACCCTATTTAATGTCATATTTGCTATGCGGACTCTCTGCTATTTCTCCTTTTCCTCTATTTAGAGTTCGGGAGTGGTTGTGTGCCATGCACTCTTCTCCTTTGTTAGTTTTTTTCCTTTCTGCGTGGTGGGGGTTTTCTGCAGGTCACCATTTTTTATTGTTAGGATTTTTTCCCTCTTTTCAGGTCATCAAAAATGTCCTTGTATATCTAAAGGTTTGCTCCATCTATTTTTGACTATTTCTTGTTAGTGTTTCTCATGTAGGTTCAGGTTTGTTGTTTTTCTTTTATGCTTCCTCACTTCCTTCAGAGTACTATTCTTTTTATCTATGCCTTTTAGTTAGCTTCCACTGGTTTTCCTTGCATGTTTTTCTACTCTATCTTAGCCATTGCATGTTTCCTTATGCTTTTTTGTACTCTCCTTTTTGCTTCTCAATGGTTCTATTGGAGTTTCCTCTTGCATTGTTGGTTATTCAGCAAGCCCCATTTTAGGTTTCTAATTTCTTTTGGAGTTTCTCTTGTGTGTGTTGTACCACTAAGGGCAAATCCATTATGTTTTCATATGATTGTGTTGTATTTTGGGTGTAGGGTGGATCCTCCTATCGTACTTTGTACTTCTTGAATAAATTTTCCTCCATGTTTATCAAAGAAAAATAAAAGAAAAATGGATCTACCATATTTGTAAATCTTAACTTAGGCTAAGCTACCTTACCTCGGGGTTGACCTCTTTATAGTTTCTTTCACACACATGCAAGGTAACATTGTAAAATGCGATTTGAAGCGTTGCCTTCAACATTTGAGTTTTGTGCTCAAGCGGTCACAGACTTGATCTATCTAGTTGCTACCTCCAAATCATGGAGTTCCTTGCTATGGAGGCCATCCTTGTTAATAAAATCCTTCGGAATATCCTAGAGGCCTCGAGGTAAATCATCAATCAGGTTAACCCAAGGTCAACCTTAGGATATATCAAAATAATCCCCACATAGTTCATTCTTGGGACCGGTCTCTGGCATTACCTTGGGGCCAACCAGTGATGGCTCTAGGATACGATCTACTAAAGGATTGACCCCCTTCGGGATTGACTAAATGACCTTCAAAATTGGAGCCAGGGCCTCAACAGGAGAAGAGTTGTGGACCTTTCAAACCCACTGCCTCCTTGGTCGGTCGGGATGATATCTCTCCCTCAAATACTTATTTTGGAAAAAGTAATGGGAATGTCTTTAGGGACATGCCTCAGACTTCCTCCATCAACAAAAGAAGTACAAGCCCTTTCTCTACACAAAGAAGTAGAAGAAGAAATGTAAGTCACAATATTTTCTATTTAATAATATTAAATATATGTACATCAGGTGTAAGATGCACCTCTACAATAGTGAATTGAATAACAAGAATGTACTCTGATGCATTGGCATTGCCACTGCACTGGAAGTTCCTAGAAACTGCTCAATGGACTCAACAACCTACACAACGGAGGGTAACCACCCTGGCTAAGTAATGGATCGATGAGTCAAAGTCCATATCACGAAACAACAGACCCAATGGTGAGGGAAGTGGAGACGCACTGTTACAGCCTACTCGGATGTCTCAAAGATCTGGGCAAGGAACTTCCTCTTAGAAAAAGACCTTTTCCCCGTTAAAGAGGAGATAACCAGTTAAATTTTCTTAGACAAAATGCTTGTGGCAGTCTTATCATTATGAATAACAGACATGAGGCATTTTGCACTAGTCTGAGGAAAGGGAGCCCTCCTGGCAATCCTTGTGGGGACGTAGTCCTCACAACCAAAGAGTATAATAAAAGGGGATTGATCTAAGGAAGTCAGTAACTCTACCTGAATCAGAGGCAAAATAACAAGAGTAGAAACATGCTGCTAAGCCTTAAACAACATTTTATGGGTTATTTGGGCCCTTCGGCCAAACTTAGGCATAAGATCAACTTCATATGGAACCAGGATAGTATGGTTCGGGATCGTAGGAGGGGAAACGACAACAACAACAGTGCTACAAGAAAACTGACCTGTCAGTGGAAGGGAGATCCGTGAGAATATGGATGGATGGCTCAATAGCTAGAGAAAATTGAAGGAATTTACAGGCATCTCCATTAGGTGCAGGCGTGTTCTTTGTAGAAACGGCTGGCTAAATGTGAGCCACCATAATAGGAGTGGCTCTATAGGCACTCCCCTTTTTATGGGGAGGGCATAGAGCGAAAGCCTTTGAATGTGTAGGATAGCTAAGGGTAATCCAGATAGGTTTCTCAAATAAACCAAAGGTTATAGTACCCTCAAGAGCACAAAAACGTTGGGGAAAAGGAGACAGACCTCCCCCAATATTAGTGATCATGACGACTCTCTCGCTGACCATTTATGCCAAAAAAAAAGAGGCTGACCTACAAAAAAGGAAATGATAAATAAAATCCAATCATAAAAAATGTACAAAACCATTGATGCATGAGAATATGCAGCAATCAGACTTGCTGAGGGTGAGAAAATGGATCGAGTACATTGAAATCTAGCCCATAATAATTGACGCATGGATAGAAAATAAAGCTCTTAGAAAATGCTCAGCTAATGACTCAAAGAAAGAATCTAGGTTATGATAATATAAGTAAAACCCCTAAATATATATATAGAGAGAGAGGCTATAACCCAGAATAAAAGAAAAACTTCTAATATTAAGAGAAAGACTCATCCCTAGCGGAGTCATCTAATATGTTTTTCTCAATTTTTTTAGCATACCAGAGTCTTTAGCTTTTCTGTTTATGTGTCATCATATAATTCTTCCATTCAAATAAGTCTCCCTCTCTAATCATATAAATGATTTGAAAAGGAGCAAAATGTTGTTGGTTGCTAAATTAGAAAATATCGATTACCGGAATGAATATCACAATGCCCGATTTAATTATATATATATATATATATATATATATATATATATATATATATATATATATNACATACATATATATACACACACACAGACACATACATATATATACACACACACACACACATACATATACATATATATACACACACACACATACATATACATATATATACACACACACACATACATATATATACACACATACACACACACACACACACACACACACACATATATANCATCCTCAGTATTTTAAATAAAAGAGCCTAATTCCACAAGCAATGCACCTATCCCGTAGCGTAGACACACTACTTACTGGTAAGGCTCGATTAAATAAACTAATTAATTTATGACATCTGTTTAAGGCTACGAAAATCCATTTTTTATGTTGATCGACAAGTTCCCCTATTTAATACAAAAAAATAAATAACGGTTTATATTAAGCTGATTTTTTGAAATTTTCTTATAAAAGGAAAAACCTTATAGTTAATTACATCTTAGATAACTGAAGTCACCTAGGAAAACTTTCGATAAAAATCAGGAGATATTGTCTATAAGAATTTCAAAGGATAGGACTTTTTGAAGAGATCAGACAAAGAGATGTGAAAGGGGAATGATTCAAATTTAGAACATTTTATTTTTGGAATACAAAAGAAGAAGAACTAAGGGATTTCACAGATCCTAAGGAGAACCTCAGTGACTTCCCAAACTATCCTATGGTTCGACTTCAGTTTCAAGAAGAAATTATGTGTGTCATCCTATCAATTTTATTAATTTTGACTTACATTCATGTGAAACGATCACACTAATAGCCTGAAAGATGTGAGGATTTTGAGGTTGTATGCCTAGTGCGACATAAATCCTCAACTCCTCTTTAGGCCTTTGTATAGCTCTGTTATACAATATAAGCCCTAACTCATTTTAGGATTCTGAGGTTGTCGTTCGTCACGACCTAAATCCTAACATCTTCTAGGCTATTAGTGTGATTGTTTCACACGAATGTAAGCCCTAATTAATAAAATTGGAAGGATGACACACATAATTTCTTCTTGAAACTGAAGCTGAACCATAGAATAGTTAAGGAAGTCACTGAGGTTCTCCTCAGGATCTGTAACATCCCCTAGTTCTTCTTCCTTTAGATTCCAAAAATAAAATGTTCTAAATTTAAGTCATTCCCCTTTCACACCTCTTTGTCTGATCTCTTCGAAAAGTCCTATCCTTTGAAATTCATGAAGACAATATCCCCTGATTTTTATCGTGAGTTTTTTTAGATGACTTTGATTATCTAAGATGTAATTAACTATAAGGGCTTGCCTTTATAAGAAACTTTCAATAACCAAACTTAATATAAACTCTATTTAATTTTTCATATTAAATAGGAGAGCTTGTCGGTCAACATAAAAAATGATTTTCGTAGCCTTAATGGATGTCCTAAAGTCTTTAGTTTATTTAATCGAGTCTTACCAGTAAGTAGTGTGTCAACCCTTCAGAATAGGCATTGCTTGTGATATTATGCTCGTTTCTTTAAACTACAGAGGATATGAGATTGGTTCAGTCTTGTATTTTCAAAATTTAAATTACTATTTTTTTTTAGTTTAGATATACATATAAATTAAATTAAATCGAGCGTCGGGATATCCATCTCGACAACTAAAAATTTCCAATTTGGCGACCGACAACTTCTGGCAACTCTGCCGAGGATGTGTGAAAATTGGTGCAGACAAGCATAGTCGTGCTACCAAAGAGAAGATTATGAAACCTCGAATTTGAGAGAAACAAACTCAACAAATTTATCATTTTCTTTTCTTTTTGTCTTTATCAAATTTAATAATCAAAGTATATTTTGAAAATTTAATTTATTTTGGTTGATTTTTAGAAATAAATTTAAATTTTAATATCAAATCTTTGTTTTATTATTCTTTGTTCATTATAATTCAAAATCAACGTATTGTTCCACAGCTCTTGATCAATCACACAAAAAGGGCAATTTGACAAACAAGTGGAAAACTGAAAGAAATTTCATTAATCTATTTCAAAAAGATGTTACAGACTGAATACAGGCTGAAGCACCAAAAGAAACAGCATGTTGAATACATCTGAAATATCATATACGGTATAGATATTATATATGTTGCTCTGACGCAGTACAAAAGTGTCCACGACTATATGCCTGGCTTTTGTGTGGTGATCCCGATTATACATATATATATATATATATATATATATATATATATATATATATATATCTGTCTCTTATACACAT
>JXCR01148474.1:210621-281313 GCA_002079205.1 Phalaenopsis hybrid cultivar
AATTTTTTATAATTGAAAATAAAGTAAGCAACTAATTAACTTAACTAAAATACTTGCAAGATGAATGCAATATTAATAAAATATCTTTTTCTTTATTATTAATCAGTGATAAATATAAAAATTTTATTTAGGAAGTATGTTAAATGTGTTGTGCCAAATATGAGCAATAATATTCTTTACCCTTACTAGAGATGCTATAAAGAACAGGTTGTGCCAAATAGGAGCAATAATATTATTTACCCTTACTAGAGATGCTATAAAGAACATTGCTATAATTAAGCTAGGTAGAGAAGATATTAGCTCTCACGCTAGAGTTCCCTCTTCTCCCTCCACCTGAGGGCTAACAACTCGTATCAAAACCTAAAATTATAAATCAAAATTGGGGGCTTTAGCCTGTCACTCTAAAGTCCTCTAATTCTACAACCTTTAAAATTTTATTTCACTATTTATTTGCACTCAACCCCATGAAATACATTCTCATTCATGAAATCAATATGTGATTTAAACCATTTGTTGACTGAGACAATATCATCTCGGATCTTACATGTTCTAACAACATGTATTAACATCTTAATTGGCCAAACTAAGTAGTAAATAAAGTGCAAACTTTCGAATCATCACAACTTCTTCCAACAATGAAGTCTAATACTTCACACAACATCTTTTAAATATTTAATCACTTATTATTTTCAAGAAAAAGATAAAAAAAACTACTCAGAATTCATGAAGAAAACACAACTACACATGATTCTAAAAGTAGAAATCATGCACACAAAAAAGAAATTTAAATTAAAACCAAGTGTAGGCACAAAGATAAAAACTTATCTCAAATTCTCTCCACCAAATGTCTTTAAGTTCCTTTGAATTATCTTCCTTCTCTCACAATACAAACTAACACTCAAAATAAAGTAAAATCAAATAAAGGTAGCCAGCGGCGGCAGCGACGATGGGCAGCTGTAAAGTTTGGTGGGTTGCTGGCCTCCAGCGTTAGCTTTGATGATCCAAGTCTTCTTTGATAAAAATCTAAAAGGTGCCTTGGTGTCCCTTCAAAATGTCTCTCCATTCAATGAAGCTTCAAGAAGTTGCTTTCTCAAAAGCCAATTGAATAAATCTTCATGTTCATGGGCTATTTCCCACGTTTTTATCAATGGTTGCTTCAAACATCTCTTCACAAATCTACTCAAATTAAATAAATCATCAAGTAACTACTTCTTGCGTTTAAGCGCGGAGTGCCTGGTGCTTAGGTGCGGAGCCTCTGATGCTTAGGCATCAGACTTGGGCGCTTAGGCTCCTCAATTCATTTTTTGCACCTTTCTTTATTTTTGCTCCAAATTTGACCATTTTTCAATTCTTTTAACATTTTCATCCTTCTGATTGTACCTGCAAGAATAACGCACAAATACCCTTCATTGAAGTGCAATATCTCAAAAATAGATATAAAACTGTGTATAAAAATACTATATATTTTAGGTGTATCAAAATCCCTCAAACAAAGATGTGACTTGTCCTCAAGTGACCTTTCAATCTTTAAAAACCAACATAAGTAGATAATGTATATGAGTTTCTTTAGGAGTTGTCAAAATTTTGATGTAGAAATATAGTAGTCTAATTCAGAAAAATATTAGTAAATAAGACTAACTTAATGTTTATAAAGTTTTAATGAAGAAATATGAAAATATAATTTCCTATCTAATTCATAAATATTGTAGATTTTCCAAAAATAGAGTTTAACCATTTTATCATCTCCACGTAAAAATTTTTATTAAGCAAAATTTTACTTACCATATTATATCCTTAAGCTTAAGAGTTTCTTAAGTCTTTTACTTTAAAGATATCATATGTGGAACCAATTTTTGATTAGACACTAATCATCTTTCTTCTCCTCTCTTTTTCAACTTTTTCTTTTCTTTTTCTTTTTCTTTTTCTTTTTTTGGCAAGAATTACTATATCTGGATAGACCTTTAATGGTTTTGAATTCCACTCTTCTTTTCCTAAAGCAAAGTGTTGATATTTTTCTTTCACTTAACAACATAATAACAATTTTAAAAATTAATTTCAATAAAAGAAATTTAAGTTTTGAAAAAAAAATGTCTAAATTTTTAATTTTTCCTACTAAAGATAGTTACACAATACTTAGCATTTTCTAAACTAAAAAAAATTAACTTAAATTTTTTTTCAACACTATAAATTTTAACTAAATTCTCTTACTCATTTCTAAAATTAAAACCTTACTTCCCTATTATAATTTCATATACATAATCATTTTTCAAATCAATACCAAATTTTATTTTAAATACATTTGAGAACAAATAAACTTTTAAGTTCTTTTTAAATTTTTTTTTTCATTCCCCGCCAAATTGAAATTCTTAATAGAAATAAAACATTTTAGCATTATATATAAATAAGCAGGAATGAAAACTAACTATAACATGCTTACAAGAATTTTCATATCCTAAATATGCAAGTACAGAAATTAAAAACAGGAGTAAAAATTTAATTGATCAAATCTTAATTTTCTTGACATATAGATATTCAACAGACTTCTATGCAGTAGAGTATAACATAAAATCAAATAAACACACTAACTATCATACATGATTGCAACATAAAAAATTAACTGATAGTAAATTGAAAAGTTTAAACATGCAGCTTTAAGTAACAAGTTAGCTAAATTCTAAACCTTCCTAAGATTCCATAATTAAGTTCAACAAAAACTAACTAAATACATTGAAAAACACAATTAAGACAATTACTACCACTAAAACGTACTAGCTAATCACAAAAATTCAAATACATTAGAGTCGGTCTACGAAAGAAAACATAACATAACAAAAACTAACAATCTTTACAATCACAATTAAAAACATAACAAAACATACAAAATACTATTACCAACAACAGTTCATAACAATACAAAAACTAGAAACATAAAACAGAACTAAAGATCCCAACTAATCCACCCTCTTCTTCAACACTATCATCACTGCGCCAAACAGCTGTAGACTCATATGGTGGATATTTGGGATACTGAGGAAATACTACATCCTAATTACCTCTGTTGAGATTCTCCATAGCTAAGTTGTATCCCTTCTTATAATCACTTTGTCTCTTCATATACCCATCCATATGCTCTGTAAAATGTTCTAAATTTAATATCTTATTTGCAGTCATGTTGACGTTGTCCAAAATCCTCTATAATATCTCTAACTGAGAATCAAATCCAGAAGTCTGATCCCATGATGTAGAAACAAGTGAAGTAGAAGCTCACAAAGTTGAGGCAACAGAACTACTAAAAAATCCACCCTTCAAACCAAAAATAGAATGATGTGAGTAAGCCTTCACATTCAAACTGGTAATGAGCTTCAATGGCTGTAATATCTCCTCCTAGCTGTCATATCTAACAACAGCCGACTTGCTTAAAGAAAACATCAAGGATGTGAATCCCAAACCTACAGCAGTAGCATAGGCAGCAGAACTGGTAATAACTCCATAAATCAATCCTCCAATATCAATAAGCTTGGACTATTGAATACACTAGTTTAAGGTTGTTTTATCTCAAGTTACTTCAGTTAAATGATTTGAAGGCAACAGACGAGCCGAAATAAAATAATGTCAAGTCTTTGCAGTGGCATACAACTTTGTAGTATAAAAGTCCACTCTTCTTTCTTTCGTAGTCTTCCATAATGCTCTTCGAGTAGTCAGAGATGAAATAATCTTGTCTAGCTCCTCCTCAGTAAGACTATAGTTTGAATAAAAATAGAAAGTACTCAAGGGCAAGTATTAAAACTGATTAATTACCTCAAGAGAAAATGACATTGTCTTCCCCCTCACTATGAATCCTTCTTCATCAGCCTCAGACAGATTAGCATAGAACTCTCGTTCCATAGAAATCATGATGACAACAGAAAAATAACAGAACCGGTCCCACTGGCGACTAACAATCAACCTTCTACAGCTCCTCCTGGACTTTTGAAACATCACTCAGGAATAAATTTTCTTGAATGCAGTGCATCACTGTATCGATCTTGAGCTCTCAAACTAACAAATTTACTTGAATCGAATGGAGTTTTCCCTTGCTTCTCTTCATTCTTGGTGCCATTTTCTAAGAAAATGTATAAAATTCAAAATGAATTCCACAATCAACTCTAAATCACTAGCCTAAACTCCTAAAAGCTTAAACTAATAAATCCATGAGTTTTTCATCAATGTTTCTCAAATTTTCACCATGAATAGTGATTTTTGGGTAGCTCATGAATGTGCTCAAAATACATGCTGAAAATAAAAAAAAATTTGCATAGAAGTGAATCTCTTACCTCAAGAAGATCAAATCTAATAAATTTGGCTTGAAAATTCTAAGAAATCTCCAAATAGAGTGTTTCCCTAGCTTCTAATTTGCAAAAATCAAGGAATAAGGCAAAGAGGTGTGATAATGGTGTTTTTCTACCATAAAGTTCGCTTATAACAGTTTGCAAACCGATTTTCGAGAACCGGTTCTTAAGCGTGAATGGTTCGATGTTTAGGCATCTGTTTCCTATTTAGGTAGCTCTTAAGCATGGATCCTAGCGCTTAGATGCCAATGCACAAATGTTTGTTTTTTGATTTAAGTGTAATTCACATCTAGCCTAAGTCAACCAACCCTATATGGTCTCAAAACACTATAATAACTATTTCATCTCCTCTTACCTATTCTCTTACTCAAGATTCAACAATCTTAAATAATTTGATTCAATACTAAATAACACAAAATTTTACACAAACAAAATATTTATATTAATTCACGAACGATTATAAATGTTTCCAAATACATAGATTCTCAATCCAAATAGTCTCACATTAGAAAATTCCTAAACATAATACTAGATGTTAATAACATAAAACACACATTAAAACACTTAAAATAAATAAACACTACACACATAAACACTAAATCACAGTCTTAATTCCATTCCCTAGTTGATGGAGCAAAGTCTGACCTATCACTAGTCTCCCTTTTAGTATTTGGAATGTATATATGAAAGAACGGATGATGATTAATAACTCTGGTTGAATCTTCTTCATTCCACTTGTTATTCAGATACATCGCCTTGATTTCTTCTTCTATAAAACTGGTATGGCTAAACTTCATCTTAAGTTGCCCTCCCATATAATCCAGATGTGTGTTAACATCCGTCACTTTTGCTTTAATTGAAGCCACATTAGCCTCAATTTTAGTGATTTTCTCTTCTATTCTTTCAATACTAATGGCTCGGAAACCATTATACATCTCTTGCGCACTCTGACTAATAAACTTCTTTCTCATTACTTCCTCCTTCTCCCAAGATGACATTTTTCAAAACTTCTCTCTTTTCACTTAGAATTTAAGGGTTAAATGAAGGTGTGTTGAAATTTCTCTTTATTTCCTTCTTTTTATATGCTCTAAACCTCCCCCATAACTCCTAGGCATGTCCTAGAACTATTCTCACACATTCAAGCCAACCAATTCGTGGTTAGAACTTCCAGAAACAAAATTTGCACTTATTTTTTCAACTGTCGTGGATTTTGGCGCTTAGGCGACATTACTCAATTTAGCACAGGTCAACTTATTATCCAAATATTTGTTCTAACATGTCTAAGTCATCTTTTAAGGTCTTAGAACAATTACTAACTCAATATATTATCAAAATACTACCAGAATTTTTGATATCACACTCAACAACATAAAAGAAAAAAACAAACACACATATAACTATGGGGTGCCTCCCACAGAGTGCTTGGTTTAATGTCGTCAATCCGGCGTAACTAATGCTTTTTTAGTTAACCCAATATCAGAAAATCATTTAGTTTAAGTTGGTCATCTAAAAAGTATGATTTGAGCCTGTGACCATTCACTTTAAATATTTTATCAGTTTTAGGATCTTTGATATCCACATCTCCATAGGGATAAACTTTTATCACAAACAATGGGTCCATCCACCTGGACTTAAGTTTGCTTGGAAATAATCTTAATCTTTCAATATAAAGCAAAACTTATTCTCATGGCTGAAAAATTTTAGTAAGAATCCTCTGATCATGCCGCATCATCATATTTTCTTTGTAAATCTTAGCACTTTCATAAGATTAATTCCTTATCTCTTCAAGCTCATTCAATTGCAATAACCTCTTCTCACCGGCATCTTTCAAACTTAAATTAAATTCTTTAACCGCATGTCGGCGCTATTTTTTGTTGGAGGAGTTGCCCGTAAGCAGTTGTCGGTCATCGAAATCGAAATCCCATCACCTGCTTTGGAAGGACATTTAATTTATATATATATTTAGTTTTATAAAAATAGAAAATCAAACTGACCCCATATTTTTCATAGTTTAAATGAAAGAGCGCTGTACCTCAAATCCTGTATCTATCCCGAGGGATAAACACAAGACTTGAGGATCAGGCTTGATCAAATAAACTAAGGAATATATGACATCTATTTGGTCTGCGAAACCTTTATATTTGCCAACAAGTTTCCTTGTTTAATATAAAAATTAAATAGGGTTTATATTAAGCTAGGTTCAGACATGCTTTCTATAAGGGTAAGCCCCTTTAGTTAATTACATCTTAAATGACCAAAGTCACCTAAGAAGGCTCTCGATAAAAATCAGAAAATATTATCTTCAAGGAGTTTCAAAGGGTAGAACTTTTCAATGAGATCGGACGTAGAGGTGTGAAAGGGAATTGATTCAAATTTGGAACATTTTGTTGTAAAGTTCAAAGGAGGAAGAACTAGGGGATGTCATGGATCCAGAGGAGAACCTCAGTGACTTCCCAAGCTATCCTAATGTTTGGCGTCCTTTCTGAGGAGAAATATTTAGGTGTTTTATCCTGCCAAATTTATTAGTTAGGGCTTACATTCGTGTGAAACTATTACATAAATAGCCTAGAAGAAGTAAGGATTTAGGTCGTGACAAACGACAACCTCAGAATCTTAAGACGAGTTAGGGCTTATATTGTGATTTAGGTCATGACAAACGACAACCTCGGAATCCTAAGACGAGTTAGGGCTTATATTGTATAGAGCTATACAAAGGCCTAAAGATGATGTGAGGATTTACATTGCATAAGCAAGAAACCTCGAAGTTGTACAAAGGCCTAAAGATAATGTGAGAACTTATGTTGCATAAGCAAGCAACCTCGAAGTCCTATCGCTTTGTTGTTTAACTCTAAGGAAGGAAGATTGATTTAGATAGGGAAGATATGTTTTGTTGTTGAAGATGGTCGTACTGTCCACTATGCTAGCTCCAAGCTCCTCGCCGCGACGAGTTTGAGTTTTCTAGTGCGTCAAGTTATAATGCCAAATCAGGTGGCCTTATGGTTAAAGTTCTTTAAATTTTATGAGAGCATGTTAAAGTTCGTTAGAGCGACACCGGTTAGGACCCTAGGGTTCTCTCGTTCTGACACCACTATTTTTTATTAGATTCGCTTAGTCCAAATGAACTTACTAAACTCAACTTAATGAGTTACATAATTTCATTTAGACCATGGGAAGCCTCGTTAGAAACCTTAGGTTATCTCCTCCAAAGAATTCCTGATCATCCGATAGAGACATCTTAATTTAATTGCAATTGTAGTTTTGTGTGATGTTTGTGATTAAATTTTGAGTTATTTTATATTTTGAATGTTGTGGTGGTAAATTTTATCTTGGTTGATTTTAGTTTTGGTTTTGTGGCTATCCTAATGATTTTAGTTTTCATGCAGGGTGATATGTAAGTTTACAGGTATAAAAGCACAGTATGAAATTACAAGAAAAACAATACTGAAAACAGTAAAAGCGTACTTGACGAGTCTTCTCGTTCCACCACCTTGGCTCTGAGAAGTTAAGCTTCAATCAAATGGGCTTAACACAATATTTGGGATCCAAGGAAGCTAGAGATTGAGCCTCTGTTCTTGGTGTAAAGCTGAGGTATGATTTTGATCAAGACCAATTTTGGGTGTTGGTGTAGAGCTATTGTAGAGGCTATTTCAAGGGATAATTTGATGGGGCTTTGTCTTCTCCTACTATTGTGAAGGTGTGGGCACAAATAATTGAAGTTTGGTGGAGTTTTTAGGGATGTCCTATTTCTGACCTAATTTTTTAGCTTAAAATTAGGATTACACAAGGAGAATCAAGGCAATGGAGTGATTGGAATGGGCTATGGAGGTCTCAAAAAAGCTCTGTGAGTGATTTGGGAAGCTCTCTCTGAGAAAATTTTTTAGCACACCTCCCATGGCCGTGGAGGTGAGTTTTTATAAAAATTGCCATAGGGTGGCTCTGAGGGCAAATGTTTGGGTGCATTGTGGTGCTTAGGTGGAGGGCAGAGGAGCTCTACAATTTGGTTTCGCTGAGTTGGCTCTAAGATTAATTTGGGTGAAGTTCCATGGGCTCTCGGTTTTGTGCTTCTCCGACAACTAGGCCGGCCGGCCATGGAAGGGGGAGGTGGCTAGGTACTTAGGGCATCCAAAGGAATCTATCAAAGCAACTTAATGCAATGAAGTTTAGTTTTGTTAAGGGTATCTTAAGCTTGTGCATTTTTGGAAATAAAATCCCTTAATTTGGGGGAATTTTTGTCCATGGCTTAGATTAGGTGTTTAGATGGGTTTTGGCTCAGTCTTAAATTCTAACCAATGGCTAAGGTGGAGTTAATTTGGTGACTTTGGGGTAGTTAGGCCATCTTTAATGCATAGGTCAATGTGGGTTCAAGTAAATGCTAGAGGTTAGGACCAGTATATGAAACTTCAAGTTAAGCACAAAAGAGTTTAGAGTTTCTAATGGCGAGGGTTTCTTTTCTATTTTTCTAGGAATAGTCAACAGGAAAGTCCTATGGCTAGAACCTACTCTACTAAAGAGGAGAAAACTAGACCTCAACCAAAAGTGAGGTCAACAAAGAGTTATAAGAAAGCATTTGGATGGACAATTGCTGTATACAAGGAATCAGTCTTTCAATTTGTATGCATAGAATTCATATGGAAGAGAACTGCAAAAACATGGTTAATCCTCAAAGGAGATTGAATCCTATTATGAAAGAATTTGTTAAGAAAAAAATTTTAAAGTTGTTAGATGCTGGATTTATCTACCCTATTTTAGATAGTACATGGGTTAGTCCAATTCAGTGTGTTCCTAAGAAAGGGGAGTGACAGTGACTTTAAATGAACATTGCGAGTTAATACCAACAAGAAAAGTCACATGATGATTAATATGCATTGATTATAGAAAATTAAATCTCGCCACATTGAAAGATCATTTTCTACTACCCTTTCTATATCAGATGTTGGATAGACTAGTTGGGCATAAATAATTTTGTTTTCTGGATGGATATACTGGTTATCACCAAATATAAATAGCTCTTGAGGATCAAGAGAAAATAATCAGTCCTTATGATACATTTGTTTTTAGAAGAATGTCCTTTGGTTTATGTACTGCACCTACTACATTTCAAAGATGCGCGATGGCTATTTTTTGTGATTTAATAGAACAAGGGATTGAAGTTTTTATGGATGATTTTTCAGTGTTTGGAACTTCATTTGACACATGTTTAGAATATCTATCAAAAGTTTTTAAGCGTTGTGAAGAAATAAATTTTATCCTTAATTGGGAAAAAATGCCAATTTATGGTACCAGGAGGAATAGTTTTGGGACAACAAATTTCAAAAAATGGTGTGGAAGTAGACCCTGTAAAATTCAAGTGATTGCTAATTTACCTCACCCAACAAGTGTGAATGAAATTAGGATTTTTTTAGGAAAAGCTGGATTCTACAGGCGTTATCTTAAAGACTTTTCAAAAATTGCTAAGCCTCTATGCCATTTACTTAAAAAATATGTAGTTTTTAATTTTGATAAAGAGTGCTAAAAAGCTTTTGAATGATTAAAAGAAAAATTAGTCGCTACACCAATTATTGTTTCACCTGATTGGGAAAAATCTTTTGAATTAATGTGTGATGTTAGTGATTATGCTATTAGAGTTGTTTTAGGATAGAACCGTAATAAGATTTTAAGGTTATACTTGATTGAAACTAAATGTATAGTGCATATAGATCATTCTGTTATTAGGTATTTAGTGAAAAAGAAAGATGCAAGACCAAGGTTGATAAGATAGGTTCTTCTTTTTTAAGAATTTGACTTTGAAATATTAGATACGAAAGGAGCTAAGACTCAAATTGCTGATCATTTTTTCAGGCTTGAATTAAAAAAATCACTCTATTTTGAAAAAGAAATTAATGAGCATTTTCCAGATGAAAAATTGTTTAATGTTAATGAGTGGCATGTTCCATGGTATGCTAACATTGTGAACTTCATTTTTAGTGATATTATACCATATGGAATGACATACCAAAAGAAGAGGAAATTTATATCTGAAGCTAAGATTTATTTTTGGGATAACCCGTTTTAGTATAAACAAGGAAGGGATCTTATTATTCGAAGATTTGTGCCTTTAGAAGAAACTTATGAAATTATCCAAAAATTTCATAATTTTAAATTTGGCGGACATTTTGGTGTTGATAAAACAACATACAAAATTTTATAATTTGGATTTTATTGGCATACAATCTTTAGAGATGTTAACGCTTATATTAAAACTTGTGATCGATGTCAACGAGTAGGAAATATTTCTAGAAGATATGAGAAGCCTCTCAATTATGTGTTTGAAGTTGAGATATTTGATGTTTGGAGATTAGATTTCATGGGACCATTTATACCATCTTTCAGAAATTTATATATATTGTTAGCAGTAGACTATGTATCCAAATGGATAGAAGTTGTTGCTTTACCTCTATATGATGCTCAAAGTGTTGCAAAGTTTTTAAGAACTAATATATTTTATAGATTTGGGATACCAAGAGTAATCATAACTAAAGGAGTAAGTCATTTCAGAAATGTAATAATGTAGAAATTATTAAAGAAATAGATTATTAACCATAGAATTACTACTCTTTATCATCCTCAAACAAGTGGTTTGGCTAAATTATCTAATCGTGAAATTAAAAGAATATCAGAGAAATCTGTAAATCCAACTAAAATGGATTAGTCAGTTAAACTTGACTATGATTTATGAGCTTATAGGACTGCATACAGAACTCCTAGAGAAATGTCCCCATGCAGGCTAATATTTGGGAAAGCGTATCACTTACCAATTAAACTTGGGCATAAAGCATATTGGGCGATGTTGACCTCACTTTTGGTTGAGGTTTTGTTTTTCTTCTTTAGTAGCCTAAGGTCTAGCCATAGGACTTTCCTATTGACTATTATTAGAAAACTAGACATGGAACCCTCACCATTAGAAATTCTACACTCTTCTCTACTCAACTTGACATATTGGTCCTAACCTCTAGCCTTAGTAGGTGGGGTCACTATGGGGGAAACTCAAGATGAGTCACCCTTAGGAGTGCTTGACCTTAGGGCTGACCCTGGGTGTTGGTCTAGGGCTAAGGCACTTAACAACGATTTTATATATGCTTAAAAATATAAGTAATTAATACTACTTCTAGAAAACTTAAATCCTCAGCAACGACATCAAAAACTTAACAACGGTTACAGATTCGAAAAAGATGTATATATAAAATCTTCAATAATGGTAATGTCACACTTATCAACATAAGTATATGTATTGCTCAAGTAATATAGGGCTCTAATGGAGTCCTAGATATAAATCCCACATGGAGTAATATTAGAACTACGAACTAGGATTTTAGAAAAGCAATACTTAATCACAACAATATAATTCAAATTGCTTATCTTTCACTAATAGGCAATTGAAATAAATATGTAATTTTAGTAACTCTTAAATAACAAATTATACCAATAAAATTTTTAATGTGATATTCAATATATAAGAAAGCATCCTTCTCATTGTCTAGAAATTATAGTGAATGGATAAAGTGAATCAGTTCAAATTGTTTTGTGCCAAATAGGAGCATACATAGTCTTTACCCTTTGATCCAGACTTAAGAACATTGACTAATCCTACACTTGTTTACGGAATCTGCGGCTAGGCTGGGAGGATACCGGCTCTCACTTCGGAGCTCCCACTTTCCCCTCACCTGAGAACTAACATCTACACTTCAGCACCCAAACGGTAGGACCAAATTAGGGATTTCAGTCTGTCACTCTAAAATCTCTAATTCTATGCCCGATAATTTTATTTCCATATTTATTTGCACGCAACTTCCAAGGGTTTTGACCTCCCTGAATCTTGGATGTAATCTTCACTTTAGTTGTAAAATTCAGCTTATTTTAACAAATCAATTTACTAGATTGAAAGTAAATTAAGATTGAAGTGAAAAGATCATCACAACTTCTTTAACATTTTCATGGCTCAAACAATTCAAATCACCATTTCACAAATCTCAAGACAAGGAGAAAGACAGAGAAAACTACTCAGAACTCATGGGGAAGACACAACAAAACTCGAAATTGATATAAAAAAGCAAAGTCATACAACTACAACAAGTAAATAACACTTATCTCTAATTTCTCCCAAAGCAAACTCCTCGAAGTTCCTCTGAATCTCTTCCTATCTTTATAGCACACAAAATTCCTCTTCGAAGCGGCATGGAGGAAGAGATCTCTCACTTTCCCTCCACTCTTACAATCTCTCGTAGAATTTCTCACAATTAGACACTCTATTAAACTCTCTATACACTAATGGAACCTCTCTAATATCCAGGACACTCTAATTTCGGCCAAAGTCTTCTCTTTAAAGATGTGGATGAGTTTTCCCAATAGTTGTCTAAGCATCCCTAAAAAATTTGTCCTCATCCAATGCTTTGTTGGACATAACCGCCGATCTCGCCGTCGGCGGCCTCGAGAGTGCTGTCTGTAGGCTTTCTAAATCTTTAAATCAGGAGTGGGGAATTTCTCGTCTTCGGCGCCATAGTTCAAATCTTCACATTTTGGTTATTTTCGTTCCAAATTCGCTCCTTTTTGCATCTTTTTGCTCCAATGACCCTAATTCATCATTCCTGCAACAAAACATCAAAAATATCTTTCTTTAAAGTGCAATATCATCAAAAACAGTGTAAAATAGGTATAAAAATCTTAACATATTTTCCTTTTATCAAAATGCCCCAAACTTAACCATTACTTGTGCTCAAGTAATTTTAGTACTATATAAAAGTTATGATCTATTGAAGTAAATTTTAATTCAAAAATACTATAAGTTTAATTTAAATAAATACCTTAGTGAGTTTTTTAGAAAAAAAAATCAAGTTATTAAGTTAACTCTGTAGCTACAAGGTTATCTAGTCTTTAAGTTTAAGAGTTCTAGTCCTCTATTCCTTTCAAGAATGACTATATGTTGTAATATTAAGTCACTTAGAATATTCAAATGATAGGAACTTCATGAGAACACTACTAGTAAAAGATCTAATCCATAAATATAAGTTCAGGAATGTATTTAGTTTTTCTCTTTGGGTAGGTCCAGTGAAGCCAATTTTTTATTAGGCATATTCTCGAGTTACTCCTCACTTCCATATTTTTTTCTTTCTTTTCTTTTTTCTTATTCATTTGGATTGCTTTCTATCCTATATATTTTCTTTTCTTTTCAAGGATTGTTGTCAATCCTTTCTTTTTCCTTTTTCAAGTGAGGATTATTATATCTGGATATCCTTTAATGATTTTGAACAACACCTTTCTTTCCTTAAATTTTAAACTCAAAGCATTCATCTACCTTATATATATTTCATAGCTTTTACATCATTGAGCCCCAATCTTTTCTTTTCAAATAAATTTCCAGATTCTTAATACTTCAAACTATAGTTTCCTTTACTTTAAATAGTTAACTATAGTCTTATTCTCTCATACTAAATATCTTTAATCTACAAAATTAATTTTCATTACAAAAATATTCTTTTAAATCTACCATAATATTTAAATAGCTACAAAATATAGTTATCTGAATTAAATTCACTACATAAAATCATATTAATAATTTTTAAAGATATTTAAATCGAGAATATGTAATAGTTAATCTTTTTCTTCCCTTCACTAAACTTAAATTTTTCAATATGAAATGGTAGAGGTAGAAAGAAAAATTCTAAATATAAATCTTACCTTAGAATTTTAGGCATTTTCATCATTCTGAAAATTTTACAGTCCTTCTCAAAATTTCTACTTCACCTGGTCTGTAACATTAGGAGCTTTCTATACATATAATAGAGAATTTGCTGGGTAATGAAATTTTGAAATAAGTACAAAACTAATCATTAATCAAACACAACATTTCACTAACACATCCACAACACTAACAAAATAATTACAATTTAAATGCAAAAATAAAAATCACATCACATTACAATTTAACAAATTTCAACTACCACACCAAATAATTATAACAAAAATTAAAAACTATGCAATTACAACATAACCATAAAAATGAAAGTACAAACAAACATTTGTTTCTATTACAAAAATTACAAACATAAAGGTAAAAGTACAAGTACATAAACTACATTCAGATATCAAAATCCCAAACTATGTCTCATCTCCTTGGTTAGCATGTGGATTGAGCTGATACTGAGTATATCAGGGGCACTCAGGAAATGTAACATCAGGCTCACCACTGTAGTGCCGAGCCTGAGCTTCATAATAAGCTATCTCAAAATTTGAATGCCTCTGAAGTTACTCACTATCATAGTCATGTCGACATTCTAAACCTCTAATCCTTTCATTTATTAGCTTTATACTCTTTAGCTGCAAGGTCAACTCATTCATTAAGTTAGTCAGCGTAGGGGACCTAGAAGGTGGAAGGTCATAACTAGTAGAGGGGACATCTCTACTAGTAGAAGGTTCTTGACTTCTACTCCCAGTTCTCCATTTTTCAGATTCATAGGTTTTTAAATTGGCCTTACTAGTGGTTCTCATAAGGTAAACCAATTCTTCATCAGGGACATCTCTACTAGTAGAAGGTTCTTGACTTCTACTCCCAATTCTCCATTTCTCATGGGAAAAGTCTTCAAATTAGCTTTACTAATGGGTTTCATAGGATAAACCCATTCTTCATCTCCACTTTTCACTCCAGAATAGCTTACTAATGGGTTTCATAGGATAAACCCATTCTTCGTCTCCACTTTCCACTCTAGAAAGTTTGCAAATTGTGGGATTTCATAGGATAAACCCATTCTTCATCTTTAAATTCTACTCCAAAAAGTTTACAAATTGAGGTTTCATAGGGTAAACCCATTCCTCATCATCTCCAGCTTCCACTCCAGAAAGTTGGCAAAGTGCATAAATGAGGCCAGGATGTCCTAAACCTTCACTTATTTCACTCCTTACCGTGGTCAATATATTCTTAAAAATGATTCTCCACAAATTTATATTTCTATTATTCTGAACACAGAAATTTAGAATAGCTTTATCTCTTGTTACTTCACTATGGTAATAGGTCGGTAACAAACTAGAGGAAATAAAATGGTGCCATGCTTTAGAGGTGGCATTCAACATGAAAATAGAAAAATTTACTCCTTCTCATTGCTTTATCTTCCCCGTTTCTTTCCCATCAGTGAGAAAGTTGATCACATCATTCAGTGGGCCTTCCATCGTACTGAATGTTTCATAGTGGCAGTTAGAAGAGTCTGGGACTTCATAAAATAAGTTAATGCGGGCGGCACTAAATTCAAAAGAAAATCCCCGGACTTGAACGATTCTGTCTTCAGAATAGAACACGTTGGTATAAAATTCATTCATAATATTTGTAGCAGCCTTATTGGTGGTGTAACAGAAGTTTTCCCACCTCTGCTCGGTAATAACTCATTCAATTTCTCCTCCCGGACTCTCAAAAACTCGATGTTATATACATTTCTTTCCTTTAAATACTGAAGTAAATCTCGATTGAGCCTTCGCATTGACGAAGCGAGACACATTGACGAAGCGAGACTCATTGAACTCAAGTCGTCTCTTTTGTCGTGAAGTCATTTCAATCTAATCAAAATTATAGAAAAATTCTAAAATATACTTAATTATGCAAATAATGGCTTCCAAGAGTGATTTTAAGAGTTTAAAACTAAATTCCATGAATTTCTTCCCAATATTTTCTTCACATTCTCAAATTTTTGGATCTTTTCAATGTGGAAGAAATTCATGGTGAAAATCAAATTTTTTGAGTTTCGATTGAAACTCTTACCAAGAGATGATCAAATCCGGTGTCTAAATGTCTTAAAATCCAAATCCAAGATCTCTCAAGCCCTAGGTCAAAAATTGCATTTTTAAGAGGAAGGCGATGATGAATAGTGGAAGTTGACCGATCAAAATCATGATTAAAGGTGTTTTTTTGGGATCTCATTGTCAGTGGAGTCTTCGTCACCGTCGGCGCGCTCTACTGAAATTATATTCTAAGTCTCGGGAAAAGTCTATCGTTGGCGGCGTCGAGGGCACCATCGGCGAGCTCTACTGATTTGGTTCAATCTTTAGATTTTTGTTATTTTGATCAATTTGAAGCCTCAATGACATTTTTTTCAATCATTATAGACAAATTTTAAGTGATTAAATGATGTATTTATCACAAATAAACTTTCACAACACCAAACATCACAATTATATATAAATTCTAAGGATTACAATATACGTTACACAACATACCTAAGTTGGTATATTTTTAACCTTAATTCAACATCGCAATCTAAGCCACAATTATCAAAATGCTGAAAACAAATCATCCTATGCTCAGTCTAAACTATACAGAGATCTAAAAGCATAATTCTAAAGTAAAGCAAATGCAGAGTTCAAATCACATTACACACATAGACATACAGGTAGCAATGTAAATCTACTATTCTTCAGATTCAGTGCTAGATTTTCCTCTAAGATCACTCATTGATTGCACATGAATGAAGAGGTTATAGAGGGGTCGGTATGAAAATTCTTCAGTAGAGTCCTCTTCATCAATTTCATCCTCCTCATCAGCCGTATCAAACTTCCATCGATATGTCTAGAGTGCTCAAAATGTTCTTTCATCCTCAAGTCTATATGATCGAAGAAATCAGAGATATTATTAATTACATTCATAACATTTTGTACCTCCTTCTCCAATTTCTTGATTCTACGCAGGATCACCAGTGTCTTGTCTGGAACTAAAGGTTGAATCGGTAATGAATTCTGAGACGATTGATCCACCATAATAGTCATATCATTTACATCTTCATAGGTTGGGAATCTCTCAGTTAGGTCCAACGGCTTCCAAGGTAGAAGTACCTTTTCCCAAGTTTCATAGGATACTTGGAACTAATTGCAAAATAAGAAAATTATGAAACGGTGTCCAAGCCCATATGTTGATCCATGAACGATCAGGCCCAAAAAAGACTTCACAATTATAGATCCAATATCGATCGACAGTCTCATTTGGATGCAGTAATTCAGAATAAAACTTTCCTTAGAAACTTTATCGATCCTCATCGTCAGTAACAGTTTTACAGAAATAAAGAAGTGTCAGTGTTTAGAAACGAGATTCAAAAGTGTCGCAGAAAAACTAACATACCCGTTTTCTCTCATTTCCCAGTCTTCAGTTTCATCCGTTAAATATTAGTAAATTTCATTCATCTGGTTTCTTTTCAAGACAAAGTTGGCATAATGACAGATAGGAACATTCTCTATCATATATAATTCATTGATTCGTGCAAGAGTAAAATTTATCTATCTACCTCGCACATAGACGATTCCCTGGTTGATTCCATGCAAATTAACATAAAATTCCTTCACCACGGAAACAACTACGAAGGCTATAGTGTAGCACATCACTTCCCATTATCACCACACTATCATCTCTTCAATTTCCGTCGAGGGATTATTCAATCCTTGATTTACATTCCTCATTCCTTGATTAATCTTTTCATAGTCCGTACCTTGTTGAAGATTCGCTGTGCTTCCGCACTAATGAACTTTTCTCCAGTTGAACACTCCCATTCTATGGTTTTCAAGGGAATTGGATGCCATAGTGATGAATTTGGTAGAGTTTTACTTCATTCTTGGCAAAAATATGAACTTAGGAATTGAATTTGGAACTTTAAAAAGGGTAACTCCTGCATAAAACCGCCAAAAACCGCCCATTCAAACTCCAGAAAATGCCATCCTGCCGGTCTCACCGTTGGCAGCAACGAGGGCTTCGTCGGTAAACCTTTAGTATTTAATTGTCTGAACTTTCAGGAAAAACCCGTCGGCGGCGACGTCGATGCCGCTGTCGGCGCCCAAGGCAAAAATTGCACAGTTTCGCTCTAGTCTGAATGCATTCCAATTTTTCTCTATGGATCCAATTTTTATGATGATTCAAGAGTAAATAAGGGTAGTACAGTTCAATACTACCACAAACTAACAACAATTTCAAATAAAACTACTATAATTGCAATAAAAGTAAAGATAACTATGGGTTGCCTCCCATAAAGCGCTTGTAAAAACACTATAATTGCAATAAAAATAAAGATAACTATGGGTTGCCTCCCATAAAGCGCTTGCAACTACTATAATTGCGAATAAAGTAAAGATAAATATGGGTTGCCTCCCATAAAGCGCTTGGTTTAGTTTCATCAGGCCCGACCTATTCATGTATTATTCAGGTTGACTGATCATTAAAACCTATTTAAAATTTGGTCTTTTACCCTCAAAATATTTAGGTTGACTGATCATTAAAACCTCTTTAAAATTTGGTCTTTTACCCTCATAATATGGTTTTAATCTATGTTCCATTTACTTTAAATCTTTTCCAGTCTTTTGATCTTCAATTTCAACAACTCCGTAAGTATAAACTTGTTATTTACTTTAAATCTATTTCCAGTCTTCCGATCTTCAATTTCAACAGCTCCGCAAGTATAAACTTGAGTCACACTAAAGGGTCCTAACCAACGAGACTTCAATTTCCCAGGGAATAACTTCAGCCTTGTATTGTAAAGTAAAACTTCTTCTCCTGGTTCAATGTTCTTCTGGTTAATCTTCCGATCATGTCATAACTTTAGTTTCTTCTTATTCGTTATCATAAGATTCATTTCTTAACTAATTCATTTAATTATAACAATTTCTTCTTACCAGCATCTTTCAAATTATAATTGAATTCTTTAATCGCTCAATATGCTTTATGCACNTCTTCTTAACTACTTCTTTCATGATTGGATTTAATCTCCTTTGTGGTTCAACTCTTGGTTTATGTTGTTCATCTAGTATAATTTTGTGTATATAGATCGAATGACTGATTCCCTTAATATCAGCTAAGGTCCAACCAAAAGCTTTCTTATATCTTTAATGTATCTAAAAGTCTTTGCTCTTGCAAATCATTTAATTCTTAAGATATAATAACAGGTAATGTAGATGAGTCGGTATCTATCAGTCTTTGTTCTTGTAAATCATTTAATTCTGAAGATATAATAATATGTAATGTACTATCCAAAATATTTGCTCTTGCAAATCATTTAATTCCGAAGATATAATAACATGTAATGTAGATGAGTCTCCCAGAAGCTCTTGCAATTAATTTAATTCTAAAGATATAATAACATGTAATGTAGATGAGTCTCCCAAAAACACATATTTCATAATCATTTAATTCTGAAGATATAATAACGGGTAATGTAGATGAGTCTCGTAAAAATACATACTTCTTCATCTAATTCGGATGATATAATAACAGGTAATGTAGATGAGTCTCCCAGAAACACATACTTCAAGTGGTTAGGTAAAATTTTCAACTCAAATTCAAGTGATTTTATAATTGATGGGACCAGATTCTTCTCAGCATTTTCTGTAATATCCAACATCTCAAATCTTTTCTGAACATATTCTAATTCTTCATTTTCTATTTCATCCAAAATAACTTCATCACTATCTTCAAATTATTCTTTCTCTTCAAAANTTATGATAAATATTAAACTTTTCTGCCAATCTCTGAATGTATTTGTTCCTAAAATTGGATCCTGTGTCAGTGATAATCATTCTTGGCATTCCGTATCTAGTGAAAATATTTTTCATTAAAAATCTTGAAATACTTTTAGTGTCAAAACGAGGTAAAGCTTGTGCTTCAATCCACTTTGAAACGTAGTCTACTGCAATTAGTATGTATAAGTTCCCAAATGAATGAATAAATGGTCCCATGAAATTTAATCCTCAAACATCAAAGATCACAACTTCTAACAAGAAATTTAGAGGCATTTCATTTCTTCTAGATATATTGCCTACTCGTTGACATCGATCACAAGTTTTTATGTATCAATCCCAAAATGTCCTCCAAATTCAGAATCATGACATTTCTGAATGATTAGCTCAGCTTCTTCATAAGGTACACATCTTCTCATAATAAGATCCTTACATTGTTTATATAAATAAGGCTCATCCCAAAAATATGTTTTTGCATCATGAATGAATTTTCTTTGTTGTTGCAGTGTCAGCATAGGTGGCAAAATATCACTTATAATATAATTAACAATATCAGCATACCATGGTATTTTCCACTCTAATATTATAAAGTTGTTCATCAGGGAAAGTGTCTGTAATTTCATCGTCGATGTCAGATAAATCATGATTTTCTAATCTCGAAAAATGATCAATAATTTGGTTATCAGTTCCCTTTCTATCAATAACCACAAGATCAAATTCTTGCATCAAAAGTATCTATCTTATCAACCTTGGTTTAGCATCCTTCTTTTGCATTAGATATTTAATAGCAGATTGATCAGTATGCATTAACCTTGGTTTGACATCCTTCTTTTGCATCAAATATTTAATAGCAGAGTGATCACATTTTCCCAATTAAATATAATCTAAATTTATCTAAAACATACACAATGGCCAGTAACTCTTTTTCAGTAATAGTATAATTAATTTGAGAATCATTAAGATTTTTACTAACATAGTATATAACTTTAAAAATCTTTTCATACCTTTGCCCAAGAACAGCTGCAATAGCATAATCACTAGCATCACACATTAGTTTAAATGGTTTCTCCCATATAGGTGAAACTATAATAGGGGTTGTAATTAATTTTTTCTTTAATAACTCAAAGGCATTTAAACAATTTTCAATGAATTCAAATTTCTTGTCCTTTTCTAAAAGTTGTCATAGAGGTTTAGTAATTTTTGAAAAATCATAATAAAACACCTGTAAAAACCAACATGTCCAAGAAAACTCCTAACCTCCCTTACATTAGCAGGAGGTGTTACTTCTTGTCCTTTTCTAAAAGTTGGCATAGAGGTTTAGTAATTTTTGAAAAATCTTTAATAAAGCACCTGTAAATCCTAACATGTCTAAGAAAACTCCTAACCTCTCTTACATTAGTAGGAACTGTTAGTTTAGATATAACTCAAATTTTTGCAGGGTCTGCTTCCATACCATTTTCCAAAATTTTATGACCTAACATAATTCCTCCAGCAACCATAAATTGACATTTCTTGAAATTTACAACTAAATTAGTTCTTTCGCATAACTCCAAAACTTTTTCAAGATAATTTAAGCATGCGTCAAATTCCAAATATAGAGAAATCATCCATAAAGACTTCCAATCCATCATCAATTAACTTACTAAATATTAGAGAAATCATCCATAAATACTTCTAATCCATCATTAATTAACTTACTAAATATAGACATCATACATCTCTGGAATGTTGCAGGTAGAAATCATCCATAAATACTTCTAATCCATCATCAATTAACTTACTAAATATGGGCATCATACATCTATGGAATGTTGCAGGTGCATTACACATAACTCTAAAACTTTTTCAAGATAAATTAAGCATGCGTCAAATGATGTTCCAAATACAGAAATCCATAAACACTTCTAATCCATCATCAATTAACTTACTAAATATAGACATCATACATCTTTGGACTAAAACTTTTTCAAGGTAATTTAAGTATGCGTCAAATGATGTTCCAAATACAGAGAAATCATCCAAGATAATTTAAGCATGCTCAAATGATGTTCCAAATACGTAAGATAATTTAAGCATGCTTCAAATGATGTTCCAAATACAGAGAAATCATCCATAAATACTTCCAATCCATCATCAATTAATAAATGATGTTCCAAATACAAAGAAATCATCCATAAATACTTCCAATCCATCATCAATTAACTTACATCTCTGGAATGTTGCAGGTGCATTACATAATCCAAAAGGCATTCTTCGAAAAGCAAATATCATACATCTCTGGAATGTTGCAGGTGCATTAGATAATCGAAAATGCATTCTTTGAAAAGTAAAAGTTTCAAAAGGACTAGTAAATGTTATCTTTTCTTGATCCTCAGGAGCAATAGGAATTTGATGGTAATCGGTATATCCATCTAAAAGATAAAAATATTTGTGCCCAGCAAGTCTATCTACTATTTGGTCTAATAGTATATCCATCTAAAAAACAAAAATATTTATGCTTAGCAAGTCTATCTACTATTTAGTCTAAAAATGGTAAAGGGAAGTGATCTTTCCTAGTGGCAGTGTTTAATTTTCTATAATCAATGCAAATACGCCACCCAGTAACTTGTCTGATATGTATTAATTCATAATTTTTTTTTGTTTCAACAGTCACTCCTCCTTTCTTATGAACACAATGAATTGGACTTACCCACGCACTATCTGAAATAGGATATATAATTTCAGTGTCTAACCATTTTAAAATTTTCTTCTTAACTACTTCTTTCATGATTGGATTTAATCTCCTTTGTGGTTCAACTCTTGGTTTATGTTGTTCATCTAGTATAATTTTGTGTATATAGATCGAATGACTGATTCCCTTAATATCAGCTAAGGTCCAACCAAAAGCTTTCTTATATCTTTTTAATGTATCTAATAGTCTTTGCTCTTGCAAATCATTTAATTCGGATGATATAATAACAGGTAATGTAGATGAGTCTCCCAGAAACACATACTTCAAGTGGTTAGGTAAAATTTTCAACTCAAATTCAAGTGATTTTATAATTGATGGGACCAGATTCTTCTCAGCATTTTCTGTAATATCCAACATCTCAAATCTTTTCTGAACATATTCTAATTCTTCATTTTCTATTTCATCCAAAATAACTTCATCACTATCTTCAAATTATTCTTTCTCTTCAAAATGTTCTTTAAAATGCTCATTCAATAGATTTTCACTAATTTCCATGCGAAAACATTCATTATCTCTTTCAACAGCAGGGTATTTCATAGATTTTGCAACGTTAAAAGTCACTTCTTGATCATTAACTCTCATAGTTAATTCTCCTTTTTGAACATCTATCATAGCTTTTCCAGTAGCAAAAAAAGGTCTCTTTAAAATGATAGGTATTTCTTTATCTTTCTCCATATCTAAGATAATGAAATCCAGATGAAAGATAAATGTATCAATTTTTACTAACACATCTTCTATAACTCCCTTAAGATATGTAATTGAACGATCCACTAACTGAAGAGTTACAGAAGCAGGTGAGACGTCTCCTAATCCTAATCTTTTGAAAATTGATAAAGGGATAAGATTAATACTAGCTCCCAAATCACATAAAGCTCTTCTATAAATTTTTTCACCGATAGCACACGGTATAGTGAAACTACCTGGATCTTTTAATTTTTTCGGAAGCTTTTTCTAAATAATTGCAGTACACTCTTCGTTGAGTGCAACAATTTCATTATCAGTGAACTTCATTTTCTTGTTCAGAATATCTTTCATAAATTTCACATAATTGGGCATTTGCTCTAAAGCTTCTCCGAAGGGAATATTTACTGTTAATTTCTTAAGAATTTCTAAAAACTTGGAATATTGTTTATTCTGTTTGTGTTACTTCAATCTTTGAGGAAACGGTGGTGGAGGTTTCTCCACAGAAATTCTCATTGGTGTAAATGGATATTTTAATTTTGGGTATTAATGATCCTTTTCTTTTTCGATATCTACTTTTTTTTTTCAGTTTCCGGTTCTTTCTGTACTCTTATTTCCAATTCTTTTCCACTTCATAATTGTATCACTTTGATTTGTTCTTTTCCTTAATCTTTAGGATTTGGTTCCACAGTACTAGGAAAAGTTCCTAATGTTCGGTTACTAAGCGCAGCAACGATTTTGCACTAATTGATTTTCAATATTCTTAATAGCAGTTCCTTGATTTTGTAATTGATTTACTTGAATTTGTAATTGATTTCCTTGATTCTGTAATTGTTGACCCATTTTTAATATCAGCTCTTCCATAGACAATTTCTTTTCCTTAATTTGAGTGTTACTGTTAAATCCTAGAGGATAAGAAGGTCTATAATGAACATTTCCTTGATTGGATGAATTTCTTAATGGGTTCACTAGGTTGTTCGCCCATTTTTGATTTGTAGCAGAATTGTTATTCCAATTAAAATTTGGATAATTCTTCCAACCTGGGTTATAATAATTCAAATAAGAATTGTTGGTCTATTGACAGCATTTCAAGTCTCATATGAAGGTTGAATATTCACAAATTGCCCAGATGTTCTCTTCCATCATAGTAGGTGTTGGAGAATAATTCATTCCATAATGATCTAATTTCTTTGATATTACAGCAATCTGTAAAGCTAACATAGATATTACACATAATCATGGATACTAGCTACTCTTTTGGGATTTATCCATTCAGATGGCCATTGAAAATTGTTGGCAGTCATCTTTTCTATTAACGAATAGGCCTCATCGAAATATTTTGACATTAAAGAACCACCAGTCGCATCATCTATAATCGATATAAGTGATCCCACTATTCCATTAAAAAAAGTATGAATTATCAACCAATCTGGTAACGAATGATGAGGTTCCTAAGAAGATCTTTAAATCTCTTCTAAGCTTCATATATCGACTCTCCATCAATCTAACCGAACGATGTTATGTCATTTCTAAGTTTAGCAGTTTTGGATGGAGGGAAATATTTGGATAGAAATTTGTTCTCCCCAAATTCTAATAGATCCAGCTGCTAACGAATTTAACCACATCTTAGCCTTATCCCTAAGTGAAAAAATGAAAGTTCTCCCGAAGTTCTAATAGATCCTGGTGCTAACAAATTTAACCACATCTTAGCCTTTGATGTTATGTTATTTCTAAGTTTAGCAGTTTTGGATGGAGGGAAATATTTGGATAGAAATTTCTGTGAAAGCCCCAAGTTCTAACAGATCCAGGTGCTAACGAATTTAACCACCTCTTAGCCTTATACCTAAGTGAAAAGGGAAAAAGTCTAAGTCTAACAACATCATTTGAAACTCTATCATATTTAAAGGTAGCACACAGTTTTAAGAAACTAGCAAGGTGTAAACTAGGATCTTCATTTGGTGTACCTCAGAATTGATTATTTTGTACTATTTGGATAATAGCAGGTTTAAGCTCAAATGAATTAACAACTACATCAGGATTTTGGATAAATAAGTGAATTTCATATGCTGTAGGATTTGCATAATCTTGTAAGGGTCTAGGTTGGTGTTCATTTTCTATTCGTTGATTGTTCATGTTGTTTTCCATTGTATCAGAATTTCTAGGTTCTCTTCTCAGTCTTCTAACTTTCTAACAGTGTGTTCTAATTCCGAATCATAGGGTATAAGATTTTCAGGTCCAAATTTACGCATACATTAACTGTGCGTTCTAATTCCAAATCGTAAGGTATAAGATTTTTAGGTTCAAATTTACGCATACAATTTGAAATTAGTACACAGAAAAATAGATAACTAAATATGACAATAAGTTGCAATTCAAGTAAAAATTTTCTAATAGTCCTAATTTGTCCGTTAATATAATTATGATTCTTGTTTACTCCTCGGAAATAATGCCAAAAACTTGACAGTGATTTTATATATGCTAAAAAATATAAATAATTAATATTGTTATTAAAAGACTTAATTCCTCAGCAACGACACCAAAAACTTAACAACAGTTATAGATTTGATAAAGATGTATATATAAAATATTCAATAAAAGTAAAGTCACACTTATCATTGCAGTATACGTATCGCTCAAGTAATATAGGGCTCTAATGGAGTCCTAGATATTGTTAGAACTATGAACTAGGATTTTAGAAAACAATACTTAATCACAACAATATAATTCAAATTGCTTATCTGTCACTAATAGACAATTGAAATGTAATTTTAATAACTTATTAAATAACTCACATTATACTGATAAGGTTTTTAATGTGATATTCAATATATAAGAAAGCATCCTTCTCCTTGTCGCTTATGAGTCACTAATAGGCAATTGAAATAAATATGTAATTTTAATAACTCTTAAATAACTAATTATACCTATCACTAATAAGCAATTGAAATAAATATGTAATTTTAATAACTCTTAAATAACTAATTATACTACATTAATAGACAATTGAAATAAATATGTAATTTTAATAACTCTTAAATAACTAATTATACTAATAAATGTTTACAATTAAAATAAATATGTAATTTTAATAACTATTAAATAACTAATGATACTAATGAGGGTTTAAATGTGTTATTCAATAATACACTGAAAACATCATTCTCTTTGTCAAGAAATTATAGTGAATTGATAAAGTGAATCAGTTCAATTTATGCTCCTTGTCAAGAAATTATAGTGAATGGATAAAATGAATTAGTTCAATTTATATTGTGCCTTTGTCAAGAAATTATAGTGAATGGACATAGTGAATCAATTTAAATTGTATTGTGTCAAATAGGAGCATACCTATTCTTTACCCTTTGGACCAGGCATAAAGAACATTGACTCAAATAGGAGCATACCTATTTTTTACCCTTTGGTCCAGGCATAAAGAACATTGACTAATCCTACGCTTGTTTCCTGAACTCTCACTTTGGAGCTCCCACGTTCCCCTCGCCTGAGGGCGAACATTTACACTTCAGCACCCAAATGATAGAACCAAATTGGGGATTTTAGTCTGTCACTCTAAAATCTCCAATTCTATGCCCAATAATTTTATTTCCCTATTTATTTGCACCCAACTTCCAAGGGCTTTGAACTCCCCAAATCTTTGATGTAATCTTCACTTTAGTTGTAAAACTCAACATATTTTAACTAATCAATTGGCCAGATTGAAAGTAAATTAAGATTGAAGTGAAAAGATCATCACAGCTTCTTTAACATTTTCATAGCTCAACCAATTCAAATCATCATTTCACAAATCTCAAGACAAGGAGAAAGACAATGAAAACTATTCAGAACTCATGGGGAAGACTCAACAAAACTTGGAATTCATATATAAAAGCAAAGTCATACAACTACAACAAGTAAATAACACTTATCTCTAATTTCTCCCCAAGCAAACTCCTCGAATTTCCTCTGAATCTCTTCCTTTCTTTACAGCACACAGAATTCCTCTTCGAAGCGGCAATGAGGAATAAATCTCTCACTTTCACTCCACTCTTACAATCTCTCAAAGAATTCCTCACAATTAGACACTTTACTAAACTTTCTATACACTAATGGAACCTCTCTAACCTCCAGGACACTCTATTTTTTGGCCAAAGTCTTCTCTTTAAGGATGTGGATGAGTTTTCCCAAGAGTTGCCTAAACATCCCTCCAAAATTCATCTTCATCTAATGCATCGTTAGGCATAACCGCCGATCTCGCAGTCGGCGGCCTCGACGGCGCGGTCGACGGGCTTTCTAAACCATTAAATCTGGAGTCTCGGGAATTTCTCGCCATCAGCGCCGTTGGGGTTGCCATCCGTGCCCTAGTTCAAATCTTCACATTTTGATTTTTTTTCGCTCCAAATTCGCTCCTTTTTGTATCTTTTTGCTCCAATGACCCTAATTCATCATTCCCTTCAATAAAATATAAAAAATGTCTTTCTTTAAAGTGCAATATCATCAAAAATAGTTTAAATAGGTATGAAAATCTCAACATATCTTCCTTTGGTCAGCAAACACTTGCAATCACTTGAACTCACAATCACTCACTACCCTAAACCCAGAATTGCTAGGTTCTGGTCCTTCGATACTTTTGGGAGACTCTTGTAGGTTGTCCCCTAAACACATTAGCCCTAGGCTAGGGTTTGGCTAAGACCAATTGGTCCATGGCTTATTGATAGTGGTTGGTACCTCAACTCTACCAAGACACCCAATCTAGCCATTTTCCCTTAAATTCCCCCAAATTACCTAGATACCTTTAGGACCCCAAATTTGGCCAAAATTCTCAAATTTACTCAAAATACCCAACTTGACTCAAAAATTATTTCAAACACCTTGAAAACACCCAAACTATCCTAAATCCCCAAATTGACCAAATTACCAAAATGCCCCTCTTTAGCCCAAAATTCCAAAAAATCCCAAAAATTCCCAAAACCTCCCAAACATTCCCAATTTGATTTTTCTCAACTATCACATGACCCAATTTGACCATATTTGATCAAAACCCCTAAATTACACTTTAAAGGCCCATATTTTCCCCAAATTACCTCAAATGTCTAGTCAATTAGTCTCAATTTACCCCAATTTCAATTCTAAACTCTAATTCACCTTCAATATGACAAAAAAACCAAATCTAAGATCAATTGGCCCATGATTTGAACCCAATTTTGATTTAGATCAAAATCCAATTTTGGCCCTGTGACTTAGTTCCACCAAATTAAACCCGAGCCCACTCAACTGGCCATAATTTGTGTTGAAAAATCTTCATAGCATCCCCATAAATCAAAATTGACCTTCAAATGGCCTTGGTGAAACCTCAATTTCGTTTGATTTCAATCTAAGTCCGAAAGCCCCAAATTTGCACCAAATTGGTCGTGTCTCAAAATCTCACCAAGCTGAGGGCCTTAACCCCAAAAGTTCCACTCTATTCATTCATGAAAAATCTTCACAACATCTCCCTTGATCATTTGAACCATTCAATTTGGACTTAGCCCAAAGCGAGCCTAACCTAGACCCATGTCTATCCCAACATACCCAAAATTGACCAAATTCCAAAAATCCCTCAAATTGACCAACCAATTAAACTCAAAATCACTTCAACCCTTCACCAAAAATCTTCATAATCATCATCTACACAATGTTGATCAATTAATTAGGCGAATTGACCTGTCTAACCTAGCCCAAACCAAAACTTTGTTCACTTGAACCTACATTGAACCTATGATTTAAAGATGGCCTAACTACCCCAAAGTCATCAAATTAACTCCACCTCAGCAATTGGTTAGACCCTAAGCTTGAGCCAAAACCTATCTAACCACCTAAACTAAGCCATGGACCAAAAGTACTCCAAATTAAGGGATTTTATTTCCAAAAATTCACATGCTTAAGATACCCTTGCCAAAACTAAACGTCATTGCATTAGTTGCTTTGACAGATTCCCTTGGATGCCCTGAGCACCTAGCCACCTCCCCCTGTCATGGTCAGCCAGCCTAGTCGCCAGAGAAGCTCAAAACTGAGAGCCACCCTCATGGAACATCAACCAAATCAAACCTAGAGGCCAGCTCAGCTAAACCAAATTGTAGAGCTCCTCTGCCATCCACCTAAGCACCACAAAGCACTCAAACATTTGCCCTGAGAGCCACCCCATGACCATTTTTATAAAAACTGACCTCCACGGCCATGGGAGGTGTGCTAAAAAATTTTCTCAGAGAGAGCTTCCCAAATCACTCACAGAGCTTCTTTGAGACCTCCACAGCCCATTCCAATCACTCCATTGCCTTGATTCTCCCTGTGTACTCCTAATTTTGAGCTTAAAAATTAAGGCATAAATTGGACATCCCTAAAAACTCCACCAAACTTCAAATTCTTGTGCCCACACATTCACAAAAATAAGAGAAGGTAAAGTTCTATCGAATTACCCTTTGAAATAACCTCTACAATAGCTCTAGACCAACACCCAAAATCGGTCTTCATCAAAATCATACCTAGGCTTTAGACCAAGACCAGAGGCTCAATCTCTAGCCTCCTTGGATCCCAACGAACGTGCCAAGACCCTCTGATTGAAGCTTCACTTCTCAGAGCGAAGGTGCTGGAACGAGAAGACTCGCTAGGTATGCTTTTACAGTTCTCAGCGTTGTCTTTCTTGTACTTTCATATTTTTCTTTTATACCTGCAAACTTGCATGTCACTCTGCATGAAAACTAAAACCATCAGGATAACCACAAAACCAAAATTGAAACCAAAACTAAAATCAACCTAGACAAAATTTACCACCACAACATTCAAAATATAAAACAACTCAAAATTTAATCACAAACATCACACAAAGCTACAAATACAATTAAATTAAGATGTGTTTATCAGATGATCAGGAATTCCTTGGAGGAGTAACCTACGGTTGCTAACGAGGCTTCCCGCGGTCTAAATGAAATTATGAAACTCATTAAGTTGAGTTTAGTAAGTTTATTTGGACTAAGTGAATCCAATAGAAAATAATGGTGCCAGAACGAGGGAATCGTAGGATCTTAACTGATGTCGCTCTAATTAACTTAAAAATGCCCTCATAAAATTTAAAGAACTTCAACCATAAGGCCACCTGATTTGACATTATAACTTGACACACTAGATAACTCAAACTTGTCGCGGCAAGGAGCTTGGAGCTAACATGGTGGCAGCACGACCATCTTCAACAGCAAAACCTGTCTTTTCCAGCTAAACCAATCTTCCTTAGACTTAAACAACAAAGCCATAGGATTTCGAGGTTGCTTGCTTATGCAACGTAAATCTTCACCTTATCTTTAGGCCTTTATATAGCCATGTTATATAATATAAGCCCTAACTCGTCTTAGGATTCCGAGGTTGTCGTTTGTCACGACCTAAATCTTCACATCTTACAGGCTATTTGTGTGATCATTTCAGACAATTATAAGTCCTAACTAATAAAATTGGTAGGATGAAACACCTTAATACTTCTCCTCAAAACTGAAACCAAACATTAGAATAGCTTGAGAAGTCACCGAGGTTCTCCTCTGGATCCATGACTTCCCCTAGTTCTTCTTCCTTTGGATTCTACGACAAAATGTTCCAATTTTGAACCAATCCCCTTTCACACCTCTACGTCTGATTTCGTTGAAGAGTCCTACCCTTTGAATTCTTTGAAGATAATATTTCCTGATTTTTATCGAGAGTCTTCTTAGGTGACCTTGGTCATTTAGGATGTAATTAACTATAGGGGCACATCTGATTTTGTTGAAGAGTCCTACCCTTTGAAATTCCTTGAAGATAATATTTCTTGATTTTTTCGAGAGTTTTCTTAGGTGACTTTGGTCATTTAAGATGTAATTAACTATAGGGGTTTGCCCTTATAGAAAGGGAGTCTTCTTAAGTGACTTTGGTCATTTAAGATGTAATTAACTATAGGGGCTTGCTCTTATAGAAGTTTTCTTAGGTGACTTTGGTCATCTAAGATGTAATTAACTATAGGGGCTTGCCCTTATAGATCTTCTTAGGTGACTTTGGTCATTTAAGATGTAATTAACTATAGGGGCATGCCCTTATAGGAATTTCGGTGACTTTGGTCATTTAAGATGTAATTAACTATAGGGGCTTGCCCTTATAGGAAGCATGTTCAAAGCGTTGAAGAGTCCTACCCTTTGAAATTCTTTGAAGATAATTTTTCTTGATTTTTATCGAGAGTCTTCTTAGGTGGCTTTGGTCATTTAAGAATATTTCATGATTTTTATCGAGAGTCTTCTTAGGTGACTTTGGTCATTTAAGATGTAATTAACTACTTTCTTGACTTTTATCGAGAGTCTTCTTAAGTGACTTTGGTCATTTAAGATGTAATTAACTATAGGACTTGCCCTTATAGGAAGCATGTCCGAACCCAGCCTACCCTTTGAAATTCCTTGAAGATAATATTTCCTGATTTTTATCGAGAGTCTTCTTAGGTACTTTGGTCATTTAATATGTAATTAACTATAGGGGCTTGCCCTTATAGGAAGCATGTCCGAACCATTTGGTCATTTAAGATGTAATTAACTATAGGGGCTTGCCCTTATAGGAAGCTTTTCTCGAACCGTCCTACTCTTTGAAATTCCTTGAAGATAATTTTTCTTGATTTTTATCGAGAGTCTTCTTAAGTGACTTTAGTCATTTAAGATGTAATTAACTATAGGGGCTTGCCCTTATAAGAAGCATGTCCAAACCCAGCTAATTTAAGATGTAATTGACTATAGGGGCTTGCCCTTATAGAAAGCATGTCCGAACCTAGCTTAACATAAACCCTATTTAATCATTTATATTAAATAGAGGAACTTGCCGGCAAATACAAAGGTTTCGCAGACCAAACGGACGTCATACTTTCCTTAGTTTATTTNAAACTCGAACTCGTCACGGAGAGGAGCTTGGAGCTAGCATGGTGGGTAGCATGGCCATCTTCAACAACAAAACCTGTATTCCCTAGCTAAATCAATCTTCCTTCCTTAGACTTAAACAAAAAAGCCATAGGACTTCGAGGTTGCTTGCTTCTGCAACATAAATCTTCACTTTATCTTTAGGCCTTTCTACAACCTTGCTATAGAACATAAGCCCTAACTCGTCTTAAGATTCTGAGGTTCTCGTTTGTCATGACCTAAATCCTCACATCTTCCAAGCTATTTATGTGATATTTTCTCACGAATGTAAGCCCTAATTAATAAAATTAGTAGGATGAAACATCTAAATATTTCTCCTTAGAAATGAACCCAAACATTAGGATAGCTTGGGAAGTCACTGAGGTTCTCCTCTAGATCCATGACATCCCGTAGTTCTTCCTCCTTTGGACTCTACAACAAAATGTTCCAAATTTGAATCAATCCTCTTTCACACCTCTACTTCCGATCTCATTGAAAAGTCCTACCCTTTGAAACTCCTTGAAGATAATATTTCATGATTTTTATCAAGAGTCTTATTAGGTGACTTTGGTCATTTAAGATGTAATTAACTATAAGGCCTTGCCCTTATAGGAAACATGTACGAACCCAGCTTAATATAAACCTTATTTAATTCTTTATATTAAATAGGGGAACTTGTTGGGAAATATAAAGGTTTCATAGACCAAATGGATGTCATATATTCCTTAGTTTATTTGATCGAGCCTCATCCTCAAGTCNTCTTTATATTAAATAGGGGAACTTGTCCGCACTTACAAAGGTTTTGCAAACCAAACGGATGTCATATATTCCTTAATTTATTTGATCGAGTTTCATCCTCAAGTCTTGTGTTTATCCTTCGGGATAGATACAGGATTTGAGGTACAGTTCTCTTTCATTTTTAAACTATGAAAATGTGTGGTCAGCTTGATTTCATACTTCAACGTCCTTCCGAAGCAGGCGACGAGATTTTGATTCCGATGACCGGCAGCTTCTTACGGGCAACTCCCCATAAACTAACCCGAAATAACGCCGACAATGCAACATCACTAAAAATCTGTATAAAATGATCATAAAATATGAACTAAACTTAGGTACTTTTATGAAAGATCATTCCCCCAGACTTAAATGTTACGTGTCCTCAAGTAACTCCTTTATACTATGTAAAAATTATAACTTGTTGAAGTGAGTTTAACTTAGAGATTTCTATAGTTTTTTTTTATAAATACAATAGTGAAACTTTAAAAAAAAATTTAAAGCAAGATCTAAATTTATAAAAAGAATATATTATATCTGATAACTTCCTTTTAGTAGTTGTGTAATTAGTTTGTGCTTCATTAACAGTTTTACTAGTATAATATATAACTTTAAGAATCTTATTGTATTTTTGCCCTAATACAACCCTAATAGCATAATCACATGAATCACATATTAATTCAAATGGTTTTTCCTAGTTAGGTTAAATAATAATAGGTGTAGTGATTAATTTTTCCTTAAATAATTTGAAGGCATTTAAGCATTCCTTAATATAATCAAATGTCATATCTATTTCTAAAAAATGACGCAAAGGCTTAGCAATTTTTGAAAGGTTTTTGATAAAACATCTATAGAATCTAGCATATCCTAGAAAACTTCTAACAACTCTCACAGTAGTAGATGAAACTAGTTCAGCAACAACTTGAATTTTTCCTGGATCAACTTCCATGCCATGTTCAGAAATTCTATGTCCTAAAAAAGTTCATCTTGCGGCCATAAATTGACATTTTTATTAATTGAGAACTAAATTTATTTCTTCACAGCATTTAAGAAACTTAGCTAAATGATCTAAACCTGAATTAGAAGAGGTTCCACAAAATACAGAAATCATCCATAAAAACTTCAATTCCTTTCTCAATTAAGTCACAAAAATTAGACGACATGCACCTTTGAAAAGTTGCAGGTGCATTACATAAACTGAATGAAATTCTTCTAAAAGACTTACTGACTTTTAAATGTTGCCTTATCTTGATTCTCAGGAGTAATAAGGATTTGACAGTATCTAGAATATTCATGCAAAAAATAGAATTATTGGTGTCCAGCTAGTCTATCTAACATTTGATCCATAAAAGGTAGAAGATAGTGATTTTTTCTAGTAGCAAGGTTTAATTTTCTATAATCCATACATAAACACCATACAATGACTTGTTTTATTAGAATTAATTCATTTCATTTATTAACAATTACTGTCGCTCCCCTTTCTTAGAAACACAACGAATAGGGCTAACTCAAGCGCTATCAAAAATAGGATAAATAATTCTAGCATCCAACCACTTTAAAATTTCATTCTTTACAACATATTTTATGATAAGATTCAATATACTTTAAGTATCTTCCTTAGGATTAGGGTTTTCTTCCATTAAAATTCTATGCATATAGATTGAATGACTGATTCCTTTAATATTAGCTAACGTCCATCTAAAAGCTTTCTTATAATTTTCATAGTATCCATTAATTTTTCTTCTTGAGCTTCTGTTAAATCTGAGAATATTATAATGAGTAATGTTGATAGGTTCCATAAAAATGGGTACTTTAAATGCATTGAGAGCATCTTCATCTCAAGTTTAGGAGGTTTTTCAATTGTAGGGATCAAAGGTTTACTATTTTCAGTAGTGTCCAAAATTTCAAAACTTCCATGAACATAATTTGAATCTTTAGTATTTATCTCATTTAATTTATCTTACAAATCAACTAAATCACATAAAGCTTTTCTACAAAAGTTTTCTCTAATTGCACAAGGTATGGTGAAGCTACTAGGATCCTTGAGTTTTTGAGGAAGCTTTTTTTGAAGTATTGTACTACATTCTTCACTTAGTGTAACAGTTTCATAATCTTTAAATTTCCTCTTTATATTTAAAATCTCTTTCAAAAATTTAAGATAACTACGCATTTATTCTAAAGCTTCAGTAAAAGGAAGCTCTTTAAATACCTTGAAAAAATTTGAAAATTTTTTAATCCACTTTTTATTGTTTAAGTCTCTAAGGAAAAGGAGGTGGTTGTCTTTATAAATTAATCTTAGTTGGAGAGACAGATTTTTGCACATCATTAGGAACAATTTGTTTAGGTTTTTGAGTTTCTACAAATTCTCTCTCAACTTCAATCTCTTTATAANAGATACAGGATTTGAGGTACAATGCTCTTTCATATAAACTATGAAAAATATGAGGTCAATTTTATTTCATATTTTTCTAAAAATAAATATATATGTAAATTAAAACATCCTTCCGAAGTGGAAAAGGGGATTTTGATTCCGATGACCGACAACTTCTTACGGGCAACTGTTCCAACAAAAAAAGTGTCGTCAGCTTCTGGCAACTCCTTTAGGGACAAGCTTTTCTCTTCATTAAAATCAAAAAAATATTATCTTCACACATCGATAATGTGTCCATGTCCCTCTTGGACCAAATTACCCTTCTTCCGTTAGCATACTTTACCCATTTCTATCTTGGGAAAGTACGACCAACTCTTTAAACTTCAGGACTATCTGTTCAAACACCTTTGAACAAGAGGCCATTAAGGACTCTTTAAATTTTCATATGGGGTCGGATCCCTAATAGGTGTGTTGGTGGACTAGTTATGTCTGAGTGTTGTGCGTTGTAAAGTTGGTCCCGCACTTGGTCCTAAACTTTGCATTTCTTCGTCTCCTTTGGGTTTGGTTTGCTTTTTTTTGAATCAAGCCAAGTTTTTGCACCTTTTCATGCTTATTTAATTTGCTAATTGCAACTCCTCAATGCTTTAATGATAAGTGAATAAAAAATTAGAAAAATAAAATAATAAAGAATGCCCAATTCATAAGAGAAGTGCGTCAATTTGAGTTCTTCTGTAGAAACTGCAAGGCACGGGACATCACTGACTTTCATAAATTCTTCAAATGACAGGGACAATGTCTTTGTCAAGGTTGATCTTTTATTTTGTCTCTGGAATGAAGTTCGCTGTCAATAGGAATAAACTGCCTGACTTGGATGTTATTAAATTTGGACAAGGGTTCGATGAAATTGGAGTTAAGTTCAGGAAGGTGGCCATCACAGTGATGAAGTTTGAAAAAGATAAGTCCATGGAGTCTATTGTAGAGTTCAACTTGAAGTCTACCGCATATTTCTCCCCAGCAAAAGTGTTGATTGAAAAGAGCCCTACTAGTGCTGAAAGGTCTGTCGTTTGGAGTGTTGGTTTTTCTCCGAGAATTGTTTTTGCTCTTACTATTGGATTCATTGTCACCACGCAAACTATTTTCCCGAGTAAGGTAAAAGACATTCTACATGAGGAAGAGTTAGTTGATGCTTATGCCCCACTACTATCTAGATTCAAGATTGGGTCTCATTTAAAGATTGCACAACTGATAAAGGCACAGGAAAGGAGGTGCAACCAGGAAATTTTGAAAGCCAAACAACCTCGATAATCCCAGCAATAACATGCACAACATTATGGCCAGTCTAGCCAACAACCGCCTCAGGGAAGATTATACCGAGCAGAGAATAAGAGGATATCCTTGGTAGGATGACAAAAAGAGGTGTATTCCTTCAAAAAGGAAGTCGTGTCGAAGATGCTCCATGACTTGATAAAAAAACAAGGATTTAGTCTACCAAAGCCGGAAAAGCCAGAGGAAGCCAATATGAAAGATCATCCTCAATATTTTACATACCACCAGTTACTCGGCCACACCATAGAAAACTGCTTTGTCTTCAAGTATTGGCTTGAGGAAAATTTCAAAAGTCAAAATGTAACAATCCCAAAAAGAGTATTTGAAAGAACCTGAAAAAGGTTCCGTAAATATGATTTTTATTGATTCAATTAACTTCTAGACAGCCACACCAATGCTCAATAAAAGGAAATGATTATCTTCGGAAATCCCCAATTGACCTAAAAGTAATCAATAGAAACTCGATTAACGCTAAGTTGGAGAAACTCTGAGCCAATATTGCATGATTATATGAAGAACAAAAAAAATATATGAATGGTGAAAATTACAATATGTCAGATTACATGAATGAAATATTAACAAAAATCAATGTCGTCGAGACCCAGGCCGAGTTATCTATGCACGGAAGTCCATCTTCTGGTGTGGAGAATGTCGCAGATGAGTGGCAAGGGGCCACCCAACAAAGGGATGAACAGATCAATCTTATCGAAAAGAAAATCTAAGAATTAATGACCACCGTGATTGCAATGCAAAGAAACTCACAATCACCGCAGATGACACTTCTAGAAATGAACCAACCAGAAACCATTCATGTTGTAGATGAAAGAAAAAAATTCACCTCTGATGAACAATGAAAAAAATACTCTGTCCAAAGCGTCATACCAGAAAATGAATTTAAATAAATGGTTGAACAAGTTTGGGAGGCCTTAACCTAGTATAAGGGTGGTGCTTTGATTTTAAAGGGTAGACCCTTCCTGGAGGAGTTCGATGTCGTGCCCTACCCAAAGGGTTTTGTGTCACCAAACTGTAAGATATTTGATGGGACTAGAAATCCCAGACAGCACATGCCACATTTTTGAGCTAGTTGTGGCAATACTGGAGCTAACGAAGCCTTACTTTTCTATCAGTTTGTCAGTAGCTCGATAGAAATAGCATTTGATTGGTATGCTGAGTTGCTTAATGGATCGGTGAAGACATTTAATAAGTTAGAACTATTATTTGTAGAAAGATTTGCCAGAGTGCAGCATCATGTTTCTATTGGAGATCTCGTGGTAGAAAAGCAAAAGCCAAATGAGACTCTAGTAGATTATATTTTGAGGTGGATAAATCTTAGTATGAAGTGTGAGCCTCAACTACAGGAACAACATGCAATTGAGATTTTACTCAAAAGCATCCATGGGCTGATAGCTTTCAGGCTTAAGGGACTCACTATCAAGTCTTTCGAGAAGTTACTCAGCAAAGCTAACAATCTGCAAGAAAAAGTCAAACATATGGATTCTCATGAGAAGGCCGAGAAGTCTAGGATAACCAAGATATTCAAGAAGAAATCTGGGACAGTTGCAGTGGTTAGCAGGGGAAAACAACAATTGTAAATACAAGCTGAATAACATCAACAAACCTTCCAACATCCTCATCACAATATTCAACAATCATCTCAGCAGAGACCTTTCCAGGCATATGAAAGACAAGTTCCAATCATGAACACTTAATCAAATGGGATATATTCCTTCAAAGATGAAGCAACAAAAAAGATGTTCCATAGTTTGATCAAGAATCCCGATTTTAGGTTGCCTAAGCTGAAGAATCCTGATGAGGTCAATGAGAAATGACATCCGAGATATTTCTCGTACCACAAATTCATCAGACACACCATAGAGTAGTGTTGGAGTTTCAAAGACTTGCTCGAGGAGAACTTCAAGAATGGGGATTTAATGATCCCGAAAGAATATTTGAAAGAAAGATGAAAGAGGTTCTATCAATATGATTTTGGTTGATCTGTTTATTCCAACCTATTCCTATGCAACTACCAATGATTGAAATGTCTTTTGGCCACTATTGTACTACTTTTCTTGTTTGTCTGTCCCTTCACTCCCACCGCAATAAATAAAGAAAAAATTATTATTTTTCAGAACTGTTCAATGTTTGGAAATCATGGTTAACAAAATATTTAGAGTTCATCAACAGGACAATCGATAAAGGAGTAATCAAAGATAAAAATTCCAGCGTTTAAAAAAAAACTTTGACTTGAGGGGAGAAAGAAATTAATGCTCTAAGAACTGAGTCATCCACTTTAAAGAGTCTGGACTGGGTCCTAAGTTTATTTCAAAATAAGAGGGTGTGGTTAAAATATGAATAGTTGACTCGGGATATTACGAGCCTTTTAATTTCCTGCGACATGACTAGGTCCTGGCTTTCAAACGAGTTATAATATCCTAGAATTCAACTTAAGAAACATTTGAAGATTATTAGTCAGAGGAATTTGGACATTCAAATCTTTTAAAGAAATATGTTCCACCAGATATAGTAATTCTCATAAAACAAAGGGAGTAAAAAAAATTGTTGTGTGAAAATTCTCTAAGAATAAGCTTGAGGTGAGCTTATAATAAAAAATTGGTGTATGAATTTAGAAATTCAAAATCTTTAAATCATGCTCTACTAGATATAATAATTCCCAACAAAACATGGGAAAAAGAAAAAAAAGAAAAAAAATGATTATGTGCAATGTTTGAAAGCAAAAAAAAAAAATCAAAGAAAAAGAAAAGTCTCCCTTGAGAAGAAGATTGAGGTGGATGTATAATAAAAAATTGGTGTCTCTGTTTCTCCTAATTAATGAAACTTAAAATGCTCTCTTAAGAAAATTCTTCTGATATTATATTCAAGAAAAAGTTCAAGGATCTTGACTCTTTTGGCCGGTTATTAATTGATTCAGAAATATCTTTGGAAAAATAATAAAGGTTTTGATCACACAACAAAAATTCTGAAATCTGCTTAAGCTCAGAAAGAAAGAATTAAAGAAATGATGATGATATTAGCAGTTAATGGAAATTCAAACCTGAAGTCATATCCTTGAGTGTCCAACAAATACAACTCCAACTTCAACTCGAAGAATGTTAGAAATACTTCTTAAAGACAACTTCAACAACCTTTACAGAATCTGCAACAAAACAAATGATGACTGCTACAAATGAAGCTACAAACTTGCGGCCTCTTTAGCCGTGGTATCCGTAAAAATAACGCATCTGTTATGTGTACTTTAAAGAATATAGTTCTGATGGTACCTTAAGGATTGGTTATTTTCTACACTTGTCATTTATCAGTGGATGATACTTCAAGAATTACTATGCCTTGCAATGTTTCAGAGACAAAGACTCATTCTTACTAGCTCAGACATCGTGCTTGTCTGAAACTGGGTCCAAATCCTAATAAAAAGAAAAAACAATGATAAATTTTTTTAGTTTGCGGTTTCTTAGTCTTTGCTTGCGTAGCGCAACTACCTTGGCCTACACTAGTTTTCTTCACATCCTCGCAAAATTTCACATTCTGCACAAAATCTCACAAAGTTCCACAATTTTTCCTCACTAATTTCAATCTTGGCAAATTCTACTAGTTTCCCATGAATTTGAAGCACGATATTTTAGAGGATGAGCATGTCACATCCGATTTCGCATTGCTTAGCATTGGTTCACATGATATTTTAGAGGATGAGGATGTCACATCCAATTCTGCATTGCTTAGCAATGGTTCACACAATATTTTAGAGGATGAGGAATTCACATCTGATTCTGCATTGCTTAGCAATGGTTCACCCAATATTTTAGAGGATGAGGATTTCAAATTTGATTCTGCATTGCTTAGCAATGGTTCACTCGATATTTTAGAGGACGAGGATGTCACATCCGATCAGCATTACTTAGCAATGGTTCAAACGATATTCTAGATGTTAAGGATTTCACATCCAATTTCACGTTTCTTTAATAATCCCTCCTATCGCAATCTTTCAAAAGAAATTCAATGATCTTTTAGACGTTGAGGATCTTATATCCAATTCTGTGTTGCTTTAGAAGCCCCTCCTATTCCAATCTTGGAAATCTAATTTTAGAGGATGAGGATTGCATATCCAATTTGCTTTGCTTAGCAATGGTTAATAATATTTTAGAGGTTGAGGATTTTACATCCGATACCCTGTTACTTTAGGTTCTCATCCTATTGCAATATTTCAAATCAAATTCTAGAGGTTTAAGATTTTATATCTGATACCGCGTTGTTTTAGGAGCTCTTCCTATTGTAATCTTTTAAATCAAATCTAGAGGTCGAGCACATTCGATACCGTGTTGCTTTAGCTTCTCATCCTATTGCAATCTTTCAAATCAAATTCTAGAGTTTAAGGATTCTACATCTGATTCTGTGTTGCTTTAGGTTCTCATCCTATTGCAATCTTTCAAATCAAATCTACAGGTTGAAGATTTTACATCTGATACCACGTTGCTTTAGGAGCTCATCCTAATGTAATCTTTTAAATTAAATATAGAGGTTGAAAATTTTACATCTGATACCGTGTTGCTTTAAGAGCTCCTCCTGTTGCAATATTTTAAATCAAATCTAGAGGTTGAGGATTTCACATCCGATACTGTATTGCTTTAGGTTCTCATCCAATTAAAATCTTTCAAATCAAATCTAGAGGTTGAAGATTTTACATCCGATATGACATTGCTTTAGGAGCTCATCCTATTGCAATGTTTCAAATCAAATTTTAGAGATTGAGGATTTCACATTTGATACAACGTTGCTTTAGGAGCTCCTCCTATTGCAATATTTCAAATCAAATCCCACATTATTCTAGAGGTTTAGTTTTTTATATCTGATACCGCGTTGGTTTAGGAGCCCCTCCTATTGCAATCTTTCAAATCAAATTCTAGAGATTAAGGATTTCACATCCGATACCGTGTTGCTTTAGGAGCTCCTCTTATTACAATCTTTCAAATTAAATCCTACGATATACTAGAGGTTTAGGATTATATATCTGATTCTGCATTGCTTTAAGAACCCCTTCTATGACAATCTTTCAGATCAAATTCAACGATGTTCTGGAGGTTGAGGGAATAAACCCTTTGATTAATTTAAGGCATCTTATTCTCATATTTTGAAATCAATTTTAAGACCACCTTAAATGGATTATAGAATCTGATTCTTATTTTGGGCTTGATACCCAAATTTCAATTCCCACTTCGGGACTTACATATTGATTCCCATCCTTTATAAATACCTGAAATTTCATAACTCAAAATTCACTCTTTGATCCCTAGCGAGAGTCCCTACTCCTTGATTTCAATCAAATGATCACCTGCAAATTCCCCAGTAGAAACAAATCACACACACAAATCTACACATACTTTCGAGCCTATTGACTTAGGAGTTTGTATTGATTTTTATTAAACTCGTCAGTGAACGCCAATATGCGCGGTGTGCCTGCCCAGCACACCACACCTATTGGGGGTCCATTTGTTGACCTCACTTCTGGTTGAGGTTTATTTTTTCCTCTTTAGTAGCCTAAGTTCTAGCCATAGGACTTTCCTATTGACTATTTTTAGAAAATTAGACAAGGAAATCTCACCATTAGAAATTCTACACTCCTCTTTACTCAACTTGAAGTTCCACATATTTGTCCTAACCTCTAGCACTTAGTAGGTGGGGTCGTTATGGGGGAGCTCAAGGAGAGTCCATTTAGGACTGCTGGACCTCAGGGTTGACCCTGGGTGTTGGTCTAGGGCTTAAGGTACATACTTGCACTCACAATCACTCACAACCCTAAGCCTAAGCTTCTAGTCTTTGATTCCTTGATATTCTTAGGGTGCTCATGTAGGTGGTCCCTATACCCACTGGCCCTAGGCTTGGGCTTAGCTAAGACCAGTGCATAGAAGACCTAAAATGGGGTTTCCATTAGTCTATGGAATATTGATGGTGGTTGGCACCCCAATTCTACCAAAAATATCCAACTTACCCTTTTGCCCCTAAACTCCCCCAAATTTCCTAGATACCCTTGGGACCCTAAATTTGGCAAAAATTCTCAAATTTACCCAAAATACCCAAGTTGGTTCAAAAATCATTTCAAACACCTTGAAAACACCCAAAATCACCAAAATTTGCCAAATTACCAAAATACCCCTCATTAGCCCAAAATTCCAAAAAAATCTAAAAAATTCCCAAAAGTCCCAAATATTCCTAATTTCATTTTCCTCAAGTACCACATGACCCAATTTGACCAGTTTAACCACCTTTGACCAAAACCCCCAAATTTCTTTTTAAAGACCCATTTTTCCCCAAATCTACTTCAAATGTCTATCAAATTGGTCTCATTTTCCCCTAATTTCAGTTCTAAATTCAAATTTACCCTTGATATGACTAATATAAACCAAATACAAGCCCAATGGCTCCATCATTTGAGCCCAATGTTGATTTAGATCAAAGCACCAATTTTGGCCACATGACCTAATCTCATCAAATTGAATGCCTTAACCCTAAAATTGGCACCAAATTTATGTTCAACACTCTTCATGAGGTTCCCATTGACTATTTTAAACAATCAATTTTGACTTAGCTCAAGCCTAGCCCAACCTAGACCCAAACCTAGCCCAATATGCCCAAATTGATCAAATTTAAAAATTCCTCTAAATTCACCATCCAATTGAACTCAAAACCACTTTCATCGTTCACCAAAGGTTTCCCTTACAGTCATATACACCAAATGAAACATTTATTTGGGCCACTTGACATGGATAACCTAGCCTAAACCCAATCTTTGGTCATTTGTACCCACTTGGACCTATGCACTAAATGTGGCCTAACCACCCTAAAGCTATCAAATTAACTCCACCACAGCCATTAGTTGGACCCTAAGACTGATCAAAAACCATGGAAACCAAGCTAGATGAGCCATGGACCAATGGTCCCTCAAATTAAGGGATTTGATTTCAAATTTTGCCTAGTCTTATGATATCTTTGCCAAAACAATACCTCATTGCAATAAATTATTGTGACATATTCCCCTGGGTTTCCTGACCTCCTAACCACCTCCTCCTGCCATGGTCGGCCGACCTAGTCGCCAGAGAAGCCAAAATAAAGGGACACTTCCTTTTGAACTTCACTCAAATCAAACTTAAAGGCCACCTCACTCAAATCAAATGATAGAGCTCCTCTGCCCTCCACCTAAGCATCATAATACACCCAAACATTGGCACTGAGAGCCACCCCTTTGCCATTTTTATAAAACTCACCTCCACTTCCATGGGAGGTTTGTTGAAAAATTATTAGAGAGAGCCCCCCAAACTTCTCACAGAGTTTCTCTGAGACCTCCTCAGCTCAAGCCAACCACCCTCCCCCATTGATTTGCACTATGGAAGCTCAATTTTGTGCTCAAACTTCTGCTCAAAATTAGGATAAAGCTTAATACACCTCCACAGTCCACCAAACTTAAATTAAACTTACCCACGCCTTCACCACTGTAAAAAAAGGAAAAGCCCCATCAAATCCCCCTTTCATAGAGACTCTAGCATAGCTCTAGACCAACACCTGAAATTAGGCTTGGTCGAATTCCTACCTAGGCTTTGCACCACAGCCAGAGGCTTAATCCCTAGCCTCCTTAGATCTCAACGAACGTGTCGAGCACCTCTGATCAAAGCTTCACTTCTAAGAGCCAAGGTATTGATCTCCTCTTCCTCTCGAGCTTATTTTGATTCATCATTTGATTAGGCTTGATTTAATTGTATGATTATCATATGAATATATTCGTCTCACTTAGACGAGTCCATAAGAATGAACCCGATGTCATTTGGCTGATTCTAGGCCGAGATCTTAGGTTTTTAGTATGGACGGTCAAGGGATCACTCTATCGGGGATTATACGAGGAGCCATCCAATCGTGCGGAAGAGATCGATCTAGACAGCGCTTCCTTACATGAATCGCGGGCCAAGTCAGCTACTACATGGATGGCGGCCTCCAACCAGAGCGCACCACGCGTGCCTTCGGAGCTACCAAAAATACAGTCAGCGCCGCGCATTTAAATAGAAAAATAGGGATTTTCTTATTTAAATAAATAGCCCTTGCTTTAAAAATTCATATCTTAATGTAGAAAAATGATAAAAATAAAATAAAAAATATCCTCTTACTAAGTGAACAAAGGAGAATAATGTGGAAATAATTTTAAGTTCATGTGATGCATATTTTATATTTAATTAATTAACCACTGATTTGAATGTTTTGATTCTCCATGCATATAGGCATATCATCATTGATTAAAATTTTAGCATTTTCTTGCCTCAGTCTTAGGGGATATCTTTTGATTTTTTTAATGTCAGATGAGGTCCCTAGACAGAGATCCATATTTTTCAAGCTTATGTCTATTATTTGCATAAATTAATCAAGACAATTAGCATATTGCGTAGAAAATTCCATGCAAATTTTGAAAGTTTTACTATGACCAAAGGGCCCCATGAAAATGATTTCATGATTTAAGTCATTAATAATGCATTTAAACTTCACCAACTCTAAAACACAAAGAAAATTAATTTTGGGTAACATAGACATCTAAATGACTTAATTTTTGGTCTCCACCAAAATATAAACTCCAGAGAACTCGCCATAAAAATTTTAAAACATTTGGAGTTCATTTATTATCTCAAATTGATTTTTCAAGTTAATTAACATTTTTGGCACTAAAATGATTTTTAATAAATAAAATGTAACTTAGAAAATTATAAAACATGGTTTTTAGAGTTCTCTGTGATCATAGAAATTTTATAAAAATAAATTAGAAGTAAAAATAAAAACTACATTTTTAGCGTAATTGAAATATTTAAAATAATTAAAAAATGATAAAAATTGCAAAAAAAAATAAAAGTCATGAAATTGTTCTAAATTGTTTTCTAAGCATATAAGAATAATTGGAGTAATTTTCTTGATTTTCTAAATAAAGATATGGAATTCTCAAGCTTAAAATAATTTTTAAAGGCTAAAAATGGATTTTCACTAAAATAATTCCAATAATTCAAATAAAAATAAAAATAAATATCAAATTTGTATTTTTATGTCCATTGACATCAGAGAGATTTAATAAAAAATATAAAACTTAGTTTTCCACATTTAAAATATTTTATAATTAATAAAAACCCCAAAACTTAAAATACTTTTTAAAATTAAACAAAAAATAAAAAAATTATGAAATTTGGTCTAAAGGCTTCTCTCGTCTAAGTCTACTTCCAACAAAAATTTCAAGGGATTATGATTTACCTTGGTCAAGTTAAGAATTTTCTTTGAAAAATCCTATTTTTGCATTAAAAATAATTATGTAGATAAATTAAATTTTCAAAAATCACCCTTTCTCCTCTTATGTCTCAATTGGCCCATGAGTGAGGTAGGATAAAAATTTCAAAGTTATTTGGATTAAATTTGATGAATTATGAAGTGATAGAGCCTTAGGGGCAAACGTGTAATTTTTGAAATTTAGCATTAATTAACATTTAGGCCTAATTTCAGAAAGGGAAAAGGGAAATCTTTGTTTCTAATTAACATATTTGGATGTTTGAAATACAAGGGGTTAACTGATAGAAACCAACCTCACCTGTGCTAATTAAAAATGATAAATTTGCAATTTCTTTAAATTACATAAATTTAGGAGTCTAGCCGATTATATGATCCTAGATTTAGGGGTATGATTTTGGGTGTTAATACCTCACTAATTTAATACCACAATTTGATGCTCAAATGAATTTCAAAACAAAAAACATGAACCATCATCATGACTTATAAGTCAATTTCACTTGCAATGATTAAAACATTGACCAAAATCTTAATGGCTTAGTAGTGACTTAGGCTAAGTTAAGTTTCATTTAATTAAAAATTAGAAAAGTAAACATCATTGAAAACTAAAAAAACTTTTCAAACACTACAGGCCCAAGTCAAAATTTGGCTAAGTTTCTTAAACTTGTCTCTTTAAGGGTCTCCACCCACATAATTCTTAAATTGAATTATGAGTGATAATTATCTTATTCTTAAGGATAATTGAGACATCAATGCTCACTAAACACTAAGGGTAATTACAGGATGAATTATTAAGCAACATAATAAGTTTAAATGAGCTCAAGACTTTTCACCGGGCGGTGAGAGAGTAGCACAAACCTGCTTCTTTCTCCAAATCTGTTGGATATCTCTGGAGGTCTGTCAAACTTAATATATTTTGCTTGATCAAATCATCTTTAATTGATCAAATAGGGTCCCACCAAGATATGATCTAAAGTTATGTAGGTTGTCATACTTTATTTTCATGTTTCATATAAAATGCCTTAACTCACTAAGTTGAGTTTAGTAAATTATGGAACTCATTAAGTTGAGTTTAGTAAATTCATTCGGACTAAGTGAATCCAATAGAAAATAGTGGTGTCGGAATGAGGGAACCGTAGGATCTTAACCAGTATCGCTCTAATCAACTTTAACATGCTCCCATAAAATTTAAAGAACTTCAACCATAGAGCCACCTGATTTGACATCATAACTCGACACACTAGAAAACTCAAACTCGTCACAGCGAGGAGATTGGAGCTAGCATGGTGGGCAGCACGACCATCTTCAATAGCAAAACTTGTCTTCCCCAGTTAAACCAATCTTCCCTCCTTAGATATAAACAACAAAGCCGTAGGACTTTAAGGTTACTTGCTTATGCAACGTAAATCCTCACCTTATCTTTAGGCTTTTTGTATAGCCTTTATATACAATATAAGCTGTATCTCGTCTTAGGATTCTGAGGTCATTGTTCGTCACGACCTAAACCCTCACATCTTTCAGGTTTTTTGTGTGATCGTTTCACACAAATGTAAGCCATAATAAAAAAAAATTGGCAGCATGAAACAGCTAAACATTTCTCCTCAAAGCTAAAGCTAAACATTAGGATAGCTTGGGAAGTCACCGAGGTTCTCCTATGCATCTATGACATCCCCTAGTTCTTTCTCCTTTGGACTCTATAAAATGATCCAAATTTGAACCAATCCCCTTTCACACCTCTTTGTCTGATCTCAATGAAAAGTCCAACCATTTTAAACTCCTTGAAGATAATATTTCCTGATTTTTATCACATCTTAGGTGACTTCGGTCATTTAAGATGTAACTAATAATAGGGGCTTGCCCTTATAGGAAGCTTGTCTGAACCTTGCTTAATATAAACTCTATTTAATTTTTCATATTAAATAGGGAAACCTTTTGGTAAATACAAAGGTTTCGCAGACCAAACAAATGTCATATATTCCTTAGTTTATTTGATGGTGCCTTATCCTCAAGTCTTGTGTTTATCCTTCGGGATAGATGCAGGATTTGAGGTATAACGCTCTTTCATTTAAACTATGAAAAATATGGGGTTAGTTTGATTTCATATTTTTCTAAAACTATAAATTAAAATGTCTTTCCAAAGCAGGCAACGAGATTTCGATTCCGATGATCGACAGCTTCTTACGGGCAACTCCTCCAACCAAAAATTGTACCGACAGAATCAAAACAAGAAGTTTTATCTTTTCATGTGGATGCACATCCGGAAGAAGCATGAGAAGTAGAGGCACCTGAACACCTATAAAATCCTCCTCTCTAGCCAAAGATTAAATGTTGTGAATAAGACTTCACATTAAAACTTTTGATGGGCTTTAAAGGCTATAGTATCTCTTCCCAGCTATCAAATATAACTCATGTCTACTCACATAAGAAAAATATCATGTATGTGAATCTTTAACTTGTAGTAATAGCAGTGATAGTTGAACTAATGATAGTCTAATAAAACAGAGATCCGTTGTCCATCATCTTGAACTACTGAGTGCAACAGTTCAAGCTAGCTCTATCTCAAGTAACTTTATTGAGGTGGTTGGTTGTTAATGGTTGAGTGAAATAAAGTAGTGCCACGCTTTTGATGTTTCATCTAACTTTGACGCAGTGAAGTTGACTCTTCTTTAATTTGTGATCTTCCACAGTCCTCTTCCACCAGTCAATGACGATATGATCTCATCCAACTCCTCCTTAGTCGGTTTATAATTCAAATAAAAATACAACGTCTTAGAGGGAAACTCGTAAAAGAGATTTATTACTTTAGGGGAGAAAGGCACTAATTTTCCTTGAACCATGAATCAATCTTCTTCAGCTTTAGAGAGATTACCGTAAAGCTCTTGAACAACAAAAATCACAGCCACAACAAAAAAAAGTAAATCGTTCCCATTATCGGAGAATAATTAAATCTTTCACTGCTCCACCAGGACTTTAAAACATCTCTCAGGAATCAATTTCCTTGACTAAAATGTGTTGCTATATCAGCCCTGAGCTTTCGTGCTAACAAACTTCCTCAAATTGAAATGAGACTTCCCTTTACTTCTCTTCATTCTTCGGGCCATTTCTACAAATCATATTGAATTCACAATAAATCCTAAATTCAACACTAAATCACTAAACTCAACTTCTAAAAGCTTAAATTATCATTTCTGTGTATTTTAAATAGGTTTTTCTGAAATTTTCACCATGAATAGTGATTTTCGTTCAAATTAACAATGTGCTCAAAATACATGGTGAAAATAAAAAAAACTTTTACACAGAAGTAAAGCTCTTACCTCATGAAGATCAAATCTAACAAATTTGGTTTGAATCCACCAAGAAATCTCAACTATAATGGAAGCCCTAACTCTCAAAATCATGAAAACCAGAGGAAGAAGACAAAGCTGAGGTGAAAATTGAGATTTTTTACTCAAATTTTCATTTTTAACCATTAACGAACAGTTTAAGTGAACCAACGCTTTAAGCATGAATGGTTTGGTGCTTAGGCACATTATTCTCGAGTTGTCCAACACTTAAGCGCGTGGTCTTGGAACTTAGGCACCAGTGTATGAATTATGATATTTTTTATTTTAAATGAAAGGCACATCTAGCCTATGACAACCACCCTTAAAAGGTCTTATATATCTTTAAAAATTATTTTCTTCCCCTTAAAATCTCCTCTTTCTCAAATTTACCAATAATAAATAATTTGATTCAACACAAATTAACACCAAATTTAACACACAAACAAACACATAAATTAATTCAAAAAAAATTACAAACATTTATGAAACATAATTTCTCAATCTAAAGAGCCTTGGATGAGATAATTCCTAAGCACAAACACTAAAAAAAACTTAACACTAAAAACACATAAAACAAACTTAACACTAACAAAAAAACACTTAGCACAGATAAACACTAAAGTAAGAACTTAATTCCACTTTCCTTCGAGTGGAACACATTCTGGCCTTTCATAGTTTCTTGTTGGGCATTTAGAATGTAGATCCGACAGAATGGACGGTGGTTAAGATCTCTTGTTGATTCTTCTTCACTCCATTTGTTTTTGAAATACCTTGTTCACTTCTTCTATTAAACTTACATCTTAAGTTGCCACCCAATATGCTCCAAATGTGCATTAACACCATTCACATTTGCTTCAATTGAAGCCACGTCGGCCTCAATTTTCATGATTTTCTTCGGTATTCCTACTATACTAATGGTTAGGAAACCATTGTATAACTCTTGTGCACTTTGACTAAGGAAAGCTTCCTCCTCGTTCTTCATATCATCATCCCATGAAGAAGGGACAATGGTTAAGATCTCTTGTTGATTCTTCTTTACTCCATTTGTTTTTCAAATACCTTGTTCACTTCTTCTATTAAACTTACATCTTAAGTTGCCACCTAATATGCTCCAAATGTGCATTAACTTCATTCACATTTGCTTCAATTGAAGCCACGTCGGCCTCAATTTTCATGATTTTATTCGCTATTCCTACTATAATAATGGTTAGGAAACCATTGTATAACTCTTTCTCACTTTGACTAAGGAAAGCTTCCTCTTCTTTCTTCATATCAATCTCCCATGAAGACATTTTTCCAAGATCTCTCACTCTTCAATTAGATTTTAGGGTTAAAATTGAAGTGGGGTGAGAATTCTCTTCATTCCTATTTATTTATAGGCTTTAAACCATGCCTAAAACTCTAGGAAAGTTATGAAACCACTAACCCAGATTAAAACTCACTAAACCAAATTTAAATGTTTTAAAAATGTAATTTAGCATATTTAGTTAACTATCGTGCTCAAGCGTCAAATGTTGGCGCCTAAGCGTCGGTGTTTAATTTAGCACAGGTTAGCTCAACGTCCAAATACTCATTCTAAAAATCTAAATCATCTGTTAAGGTAATATAATCGTTACTGAATCATTATAAATCTAAAATACTACTACATTTCTTAATCAAACACAACTAAATAACATTCAAAACAAAAACACACACATAATTATGGGTTGCCTCTCACAAAGTTCTTAGTTTAACGACATCAACCCGATGTAACCAGTGCTTATTCCGGTTAACCCAACATCATAAGATCATTTAATTTAAGTTGATCCCCTATAAAGTAGGGTTTCAACCTATGACCATTTACTTTGAATATTTTATTAGATTTAGGATCTTTGATATCCACAGCTCCACATGGATGAAATTTTATCACAATAAATGGGCCCATCCACCTGGACTTCAGTTTTCCTGAAAAAAAATCTTAAACATGCATTATATAGCAAAACTTGTTGCACTCAAAATTTTTAGTAAGAATTCTCTGATCATGCCACATCTTAATCTTTTCTTTATAAACATTAGTACTCAAAAGATTCATTCCTTATCTCTTCAAGCTCATTTAATTGCAATAGTCTATTCTCACCAGCATCCTTTTAATTGTAATTAAATTGTCTAATAGCCCAATATGCTTTATGCTCAAGTTCAACTAGTAAAAGACAAGCTTTTTCAAATTTTAGCATGAATGGGGACATTCCTATGGGAGTTTTATATGCAGTCCTATAAGCCTACAAAGGGTAATGAAGTTTGACTAACCAATCCATTTCTGTTGGATTTATAGATTTTTATAATATTCTTTTAATTTCATGATTGGATAACTCAGCCAAACCACTTGTGTGAGGATGATAAGTAGTAGTAATTTGATGGTTGATATGATATTTCTTTAATAATTTTTCCATTATTGCATTTCTGAAATGACTTTCCCATCAGTTATGATCACTCTCGGCATCCTAAATCTATAAAATATATTCGTTCTTAAGAACTTTGCAACACTTTGAGCATCACGTCAAGGCAAAGCAACAACTTTTATCCATTTGGATACATTGTTTACTACTATCAATATATATAAATTTTTGAAAGATGGTATAAATGATCTCATGAAATCTAATCCCCAAAAATCAAATATCTCAACTTCTAACACGTAATTGAGGGCCATCTCATTTCTCCTAGAAATATTTCCTACTAGTTGACATTAAATATAAGTTTCTATATAAGCATTAATATCTCTAAATATTGTAGTTCAATAAAATATATCTTGTAAAACTTTGTTTGATGTTTTATCAATACTAAAATGTCTCCCAAAATTAGAATTATGACATTTTTTGATAATTTCATAAGTTTCTTCTAAAGGCACGCATTTTTGAATAATTAGATCATTTTCTTTTTTATATAAAAATGGGTCATCCTAAGAATAATTTTTAGCTTTAGATAACAATTTCCTCTTCTATTGTTATGTCATTCCAATAGGTATAATATCACCAACAATAAAGTTTACAATGTCGGCATACCATGGAACACGTCACTCATTAATACTGAACAATTCTTCAATTGGAAAATGTGCATTAATTTCTTTTTTAAATCAGGGTGTTTTTTCAAATTGAAGCCTGGACAAATGATAAAAAATTTGATTCACAACTCCCATCCTCTCTACTATCTCAGAGTCAAATTCTTGCAAAAGGAGAATCCATTGTGTCTTGTTTTGCATCCTTCCTTTTCATTAAATATTTAATAGCAAAATGATCAATTTTCAGAACACATTTGGTTCAAAATAAGTATGACCTAAATTTATCAAAATCATATACTATTGCTAATAATTCTTTCTTAGTTGTGGTATAATTAATTTGAGCTTCATTAAAAGTTCTACTAGCATAGTAGATTACTTTTAAAATCTTATCAAGCTTTTGTCCTAAAATAGCTCCAATAGCTTAATCACTTGTATCACACATTAATTTAAAAGGTTTTTCACAATCTGGTGAAACAATAATTGGTCCAATGACTAATTTTTCTCTTAATAGCTCAAAATATTTTAGGCACTTCTTATCAAAATTAAAACTGACATCTTTTTCAAGTAAATGACATAGATGCTTAGCACTTTTTAAAAAATTCTTTACTATATCACATCTATAATCTAGCATATCCTAAAAAACTCTTAATTTCTCTCACAATTGTTGGGTAAGGTAAATTAGAGATCACTTGAATTTTTCGTAGGGTCTACTTCCACACTATTTTCTAATATAGGATGTCCTAAAACAAGTCCTCTTGCTACCATAAATTGGTATTTTTTCCAATTAAGGACTAAATTTGATTCTTCACAATGCTTAAGAACTCTTGATAAATATTCTTAACATGATTCAAATGAAGTTACAAACACTGAAAAATCATCCATAAAAATTTTCATTCCTTTTTCAATTAAATCACAGAAAGTAGCCTTCATCCATTTTTGAAATGTAGTCGGGGTATTACATAAACCAAAGGACATTCTTCTAAAAGCAAATGTACCATAGGGATTGGTAAAAGTTGTATTCTATTGATCCTCATGAGCTATTTGTATTTGGTAATAACCAATATATCCATCCAAAAAATAAAAGTATTTATGCCCAACATGTCTATCTAACATTTGATCTAGAAAGGGTAGTGGAAAATGATCTTTCCTTGTGGCGAGATTTAATTTATTATAATCAATGCATATTCACCATCAGGGGACTTGTCTTGTTGGTATTAAATCATTATGCTCATTTATAGTCACAGTCACTTTTCCTTTCTTAGGAACGCAATGAATCGGACTAACCATTGCACTATCTGAAATATGGTAGATAATTCCAGCATTTAACCACTTTAAAATTTCCTCCTTAACAACTTTTTTCATAAAAAGGATTCAATTTTCTTAGAGGATCAGCCTTGGGTTTGCAGTTCTCTTCCATATAAATTCTATGCATACAAATTTAAGTTTTCCTTTAATATCAGCAATTGTCCATCCAAAGGCTTTCTTATAATTCTTAAAAGTTTTCTTTAAACTCACTTCTTCTTTTATAGTTAGTTTTGAGGAAATTATAAATGGAATTATTGAGGAATCAACTAAAAATGCATATTTTAAATATTTAGGAAGTAACTTTAGCTCAAGTTCAGGAGGTTTTTCAATTGATGGACAAAAAGATTTATCCTTTTCTGTTGTGTGCAAAACTTCAAAACTTTCTCGAACATAATTCAAATCTTCCTTATAAATGTCTTCAAATTGATCTAATTCCTCTTCTTGCTCATGTTCCAACTCTTTCATTTCAGGTTTCTCTTCAGAAGTTGTATTGAAGTGGCATTCACTCAAATATCTTATTACATTCATTCTATAACATTCATCATATTTACCTTATGCAGGATAGTTCATTGATTTTGAAATATTAAAAGTAGTTCTTTGATCATTGGCGCGCATAGTTAATTCTCCTTTCTACACATCTGCCATTGCCCTTTCTATATCTAGGAAATGCCTCCCCAAAATGATAGCTATGTCCTTATTTTCCTCCATATTAACACAATGAAATCAACAGGAAAGATAAAATGATCCACTTCCACTAAAACATTTTATATAACTCTTTTAGGATTTGCTATTGAACGATCTACTAATTACAGAGTTACAGTAGTAGGGGATATTTCTCTTAATCCCCAACTTATAAATGTTGATAATGGCATAAGGTTAATGCTTGCACTTAAGTCACATAAATCTTTCCCATAAAATTTGTCTCCTATTGCACATGAAATCGTCACGCTACCAAAATCTTTAAGCTTTTTAAGAAGCCTTTTCTGATTATAGCACTACACTCTTCACTAAGTGCAATGGTGTTGTTATCTTCAAATTTCTTTTTCATATTAAGAATATTCTTCATAAACTTCACATAGCTTAGAATTTGTTCTAAGGCTTCAGCAAATGAAATATTAATGTTAAGCTTTTTAATGATTTCAAGAAATTTTAAAAATTGTTCACTTGTTGACGAAGTCTCTGAGGAAATGGTGGTGGTGGTTTTTTCAAGTCAATTTTAAGTGGAGAAATAGGTTTCTCTAAACCTGTCGGAGCATCCTCATCAGACTCTTTAATTTCCTCTTTCTCTACTTCAATCTCTTTTTGAACTCTACATTCTAACTCACTTCTTCTTCCAAGTTGAATGGCTTTTACTAGCTCTTTATTCTAGTCTTTCAGATTTACTTATGTATTACTAGGAAGTGTCCCTTAAGACCTATTACTTAATAAATTTGTCATTTGTCCCAATCGACTCACAATATTTCTTTTTGTTGCTCTTTAATTTCTAACTGATTTCCCGTTTATAACACCTCTTCTTCTATAAACAATATTTTCTCCTTAAATTGTCGATTACTGTTAAAATCTTAGGATCAGTAGGTATATAATTTCTATTACCTTAGTTGTTTCAGTTTCCCAATGAAATTACTTGGTTGTTCCCCCATTGCTGATTATTACCACCTGAAGTATTATTCTAGGTAAGGTTAGGATGGTCTTTCCAACTTAAGTTAAAATAATTTGAATATGGGCTATTCTGCTTATTGTTTATGACATTCAATGTTTTTAATTATGCTCAAGAATTTACCCTTTAGCCTAATGAATTCACTTCAATCATTGCAATTAGTTGAAAAAAATTCATTACAAATTGGTTTAACTTCCATGAAATTGTAGCAACTTGATTTGCTAACATTGCAAAAGCATTAGATTCATAAATATTGGCTACTTTCTTAGGATTTACCCTCTTAGAAGGTCATTCAAAATTTTTAGAAGCCATCTCTTCAATTAAAGCATAAGCATCATGAAATAGTTTCGACATCAAGGGATTGAGCTAATCCACTGTAAAAAGTCTTAATTTTTGATAATCTTGTATAGCATGGTGTTTACACTATCTCAGTAGTTTTTTAAATTGTTCCCATGCTCATAAATAGATTCCTCTTCAAACTAAAAAAAAATATGTTATATCATTTCTAAACTTTGTAGTTTTTTTTAATGAAAAATATTTAATAAGGAATTTCTGCGCTAAATCACCCAAAGTTCTAATAGATCTAGGTGCTAACGAATGTAACCATATCTTAGCCTTATCCTATAGTGAGAAAGGAAAAAGTCTAAGTCTTATACAATCATCTAATACTCCATGATATTTAAATGTATCACACAATTCTAGAAAATTGACAAGATGTAAATTTGGATCTTCAGTTGGTGCTCCCCCAAACTTATTATTTGATACCATTTGGATGATAGTAGGTTTAAGTTCAAATGAATTAGCCACTATAGTAGGTTTTTGAATACTACAACAACTTTCATCCACTGTAGGGATTTGTATAATCTCTTAAAGGTCTAAACTCGTGATTAATTTCAACATTTTGATGATTTTTGTTTTCCATTTCTTCAAATTTTAGGTTTTTTTCTATAATTTTGTTTTTTTATTTTTCTAGTAGTTCTTTCTAAGTCAAAATTGTAAGGCACTAATCCTTTAGAATCTGAACTACACATAATTACTACAAAATAACATAAAATAAAATCACACATTATCATAAAAATAACATAAACGAAATTTATATAAAAATAACACTATTATATTCCTATAATAAATCTAAAAATTTAAATAAGAATTTCTTAAAATAAAAATTTTCTTTCTAAAAACTTCTTCAAAAAGTTTATTTATATATTCTCCAACAATGGCACCAAAATCTTGAACCCTGTTTTATATGATAGTATGATGTATGCGGTTATAATCTTAATTTTTCATTATAATTCTTACTTTGCAACTGTGCCAAAAACTTGATCTTGAGCAATGGCAAGGCAAAAGAAAGACTTCAAAGCTAATAAGAACACAATTATTATATTTAAATATAGGACACTACACAAGTATGCATATGGTTATCAAGTAATATAGGTCTTTTTAATTAAGCCCTGAATATATTAGAATAGATAACAAAAGCAAAAAAATATAACATGCAACTAAAATCAGTAGAGATTAGATAATAAAGTCTACTTTGCAAAATATTCTTACTAAACTAATTTATTAACTACTATTTAGATTTGGTTTTAATTTACCCTTTAGAATATTTTACACAAATCTAAATAGTAGTTAATAATTTAGTTATGAATTATCAAAGTTATTTTTTTTGGTAATTTTGTATAGTTGAAAGTAAAGTAAACAACTAACTAAAAAAGCAATATAGATAAAATATTATTTTACTTTTAGAGAATCTCTAACAAATATGAGAATTATGTTGAGAAAGTATTCAAATTATGTTGAGCCAAATTAGAGCAATAGTATTCTTTACCCTTACTAGAGATGTTATAAAGAACATTGTCTAAATTAATGTTTGAATAGTCTTGAAGATGGGTTAGGCAGGGAACATACTAGGTCTCACTCTAGAGTGTCATCTTCTCCCTCCACCTGAGGACTAACATCTCATATCAAAACCTAAGAAATATAAACCAAATTGGGGGCTTTATCATGTCACTCTAATGTCCTCTAATTATACACCTTTCAAAGTTTATTTCCCTATTTATTTGCATTGAATCATATAAATTACATTCTCATCCATACAATCTCATGTGATTCCTACCATTAGTTTACTGAAACAATACCATCTCGGATCTTAAGAAGTAAATGAAGTACAAGGTTTAAAATCATCACGACTTATTCCAACATTAAAGATTAACACTTCACACTTCCATCTAATACTTAACCATTTATCATTTTAAGAAAAAAGATAAAGAAAAATACTCACAATTAATGTATAAAACACAAAAAAAATTAAGTTTGAAAGTAGAAATCATGCAAACAAACAAGAAGTCTAAATTACAACCAAATCTAGTCACAAAGATAAAAACATATCTCAAATCCTCTTCACCAAGCTCTTGAAGTGCCTTTGAATCTCTTCTCTTCCTTTTTCTTAAAATACTCTCTAATCACACACTACAAGACCTTTCTTTTTCTCCTCTCTAAAAGTATCCTAATTAATCTAAGTGAGAGATGCGTCAGCTCTATCTAGAGGGGCAGCAGCTTGTATGGGAGGAGGTCTGGAAGAAGTCTCTTGAATCCAATCTAAGTCCTTCTTTTATAATTTTTCTAAAAGTTGCCTGGGTTTCTCTTCAAAATGTGTCTACATTCAATGAATATTCCAAGAGTTGCCTCCTTTCAAAAGCTAATTGAATGTATTGTCTTGTCCATTAACTATTTCCCACGTTTCCACCAAGGGTTGCTTCAAACACCTCTTTAAAAATTCGTCCAACTTCATTGAATCATCAAGTAACTACTTTTGGTGCTTAAGCGTGAAGTACTTGGTGCTTATGCATGGCCTTCACAGTTTCACTGACGCGTAGGCGCCAGTTCTGAGCTCTTAGGCGCCACAGTTCTTTTGCACATTGATCCCCCAAAAAAAATTGTGTAAAATTTATAAAGTTAACACCGCTTTACAACGATGCCAAAAACTTGATGTTTTATTTTATGAATAGTAACATTAAGTAAACAATCTTGGGATTCTACGCAAGTATACCTTTCCTTATCAAGTAATATAAAACTTTCTATTTAAGTCTCAAATATTGATTCGAGGAGGAAGGTTTAAATTTTAATTAATAAATTAACTAAGAAATTCATAGAAATAAAACAAAATTACTGTCACAAATTTAAAATGTTTGAGATACTATCATAACTAAATTATTAACTACTAGCCAAATTTAAATGCAAAGTTTAAAATAGTAATTGCTAAATTATGTTTATGTGATAGTTTTCTAATATGAAAAAGCATCTTTCCCATTACAATGAGTTTTCAGTAAAATGAGATGAATTAAATGGTTTAAATATGTACTATGCCAAATAGCAAGAATTTTAATTCTCTACCCTTAATCAGTGCTATAGAAAATCATTAGCTAATCTCAGGTTTAGTCCCTAAATCCGTGGCTAGGTTAGGAGGTTACTGACTCTCACTCCAGAGCTCCCACTTCCCTTCTCATGAAGGCTAACTCTCACTTTAGTTCTTAAACACTAAGATCAAATTGGGGATTTTAGTCTGTCATCCTAAATTCTCTAATTCTACGCCCAACAATGTATATTTCCATATTTATTTTCACTTAATTCCATGAAGGAAACACTCCTCCATGGAAATAAATGTGATTTTCACTCTGTTGTAGAACTTATACTCCATTTCTTGGATCATATGTTTTAAAAAATATTTTAATAATTCAATTGGCTAGATCAAAAAGTAAATTAAGAACGAAGTTGAAAAACCATCACAATTTATTTTATTTTTAACATTAGCACATCCAAATTATCTCTTCATTTCACCATATCTAAGAGTAGGGAGAAAGATAAAGGAAACGACTCAGAATTCATGAGAAAGATACAATAAAACACAAATTTCATATAAAAAGAAATTTCATACTACAATAATAAACAAACAACACTTATATCAAACTCTTTCTCAAGGCAAATCCCTTGCAGCTTCTCTTAGGATATGTAAGAAGAAGAAATCTCTCACTTCTCTCCCCCGCCAACACTCTTAGAGAAGAATTCACACTTAAACTCTCCATAAAAACTTAAAACTATAAGGAAAATAAATGATTAAATGTACTCTAAGTGGCTATAGGGAATGTGGAATAGCGTAGAAGAGAGTAGAAAGCAGTTGAAGGGTGCGAAGGGGCGGTCTTTTCTGGTCAATTTTGGCTCTAAATAGTGCCTAAGGTTGGTTTTCCAATAAGTGCATCCAAAAACTCTTCAAAATACGTCAAAATTCATTGAATCTTTTAGAAATAAAGCCTGCACCGACACTGACATCGTCGGCTCCAGTGGCCATTTAATTAGACCGCTCTTTGTCAAATGGCGTCATCGGCACTCAGTCTGACACCGTCGACCTTGAACAGTTCTTCAAAAACTTCATTTTGACTCCAAATTCCATTCTTTTTTCTTCCTTTTTTCTCCAAATCCTAAAAATCAACAACCTACAATAAAACATGAAAAATACCTTCCATTAAAGTGCAATATCACTAAAAATGAGTATAAAATATGGTTCTAAAAATGCATATATTTTTGGTGTATCAAAATCCCTCAAACTTAAATGTTATTTGTTCTCAAGTAACTCTTTTACTACATAAAAATATGACTCATGGCAAAAATTTTAACTTCTAGATTTCCATATTTTTGTCCAAAAAATACAATAGCATAACTTAAGAAAAAATGTAAAATAACTCCAGTTAATACTAAAGGTATAAGAATATCTAGCAGTCAAGTCTAAGATTTTTGATTATCTATTCTTTTCAAGAAAAATTGCAAATTATTAATATTAAAGCCACTTAGAATATCTATATGAAAAACAACTTCATGAAACTTTACAAGTAAATATGCTAATACTGAAATATAAGTTTAGAAAATTTAGCCAAGCCTTCTTCATTATGTTGATTCAAATGAAGCCAATTTTTAATTAGGCACCTCCTCAAGCTTCGCCTCACATCTTTTTCTTTTCTTTCCTTTTCTTTTCTCTTCTTTTCAAGATCATTTTCAATCCTTTTTCTTTTCTTTTCTTTATTTCTTTCTTTTATGTGAGGATTACTGTATCTGGATAGCCTTTAATGATTTTGAACTTCCCTATCCTCTTCTAAAGATAAAATCTTTTCACATTCCTTCACTTTATAAATTTATATTAGCTTTAAACATTTTTCATTAAGTTTTATTCTTTTCTTCGTACATGAATCTCTAAGATTTTTAATACTTCAAAATTACAAAATCCCTTACTTACAATAGAAAAACATAGTCTTATTCTATTATACAAAATATCTTAATTTCTAAAATTAACCTTTATTATTTAAAATCTTCACTTAAGTTCACTATTAACTTAGAAACACAACTATAGTTATCTAAAATTACCCTCGAATACCAAAGGTCATGTTAAATCTCAAAATATTTTGAAAATATAGCTAATTGAGGACAAATAAAATTAATTTTCTTTTCTTTAAAACGGAATTCCCCTCCCCCCTACCCAAATATAATTTCTTAAAAGATTTAGCATGAAAAAAAAAAAATAAAGGGTGAAAGAAAACATTTAATACATAAAGGATAGACTTACCTGTTGAAGATTTTGATATTGAAACTTAACTCTGAAATATTGCAGATGCTAATATGAAAAACGACAACACTCAAAACATTAAATAACACATACTACATATAAAATTTTACCAAGAAAGAGTTAACTACAAATACATTCAACAAAGTACTAAAAACTAACAAAAATACTAAAATGATTTCTAATGTAAAAACAATTTCACAAATCTATTGTTCATGATATAACATAATATTTAAAATATAGTGTCACACTCTAAAAATAAACAGTCATAACAATAAAGTACAACCAAACATAAACTAAATAAAAATTTAACTAAAATGTCACCAGTCATCATCTTCTTCTTCTTCCATGTCCAAATTCTGCTGCTAATATGGGGTAAAAATAGTGTGAGCAGGAAACTGAAATGAGTGTTCACCCCTCATGTATCTGACCCTCGCATCATCATAAGCAACATCATATTCAAACTTCTATCTTGTCAAATTATCATTTTGTGCATTTCTGGTCTCCATATATTCTATTCTACTTTCCATTCTTAAGATATCTCTCTGTTGGATCATCATCTGCTCCATAAGTTCTTGGAGAGTAGGAATACTAGAAGTAGTGGTACTTGATGTAGAAGGAATATCTCTACTCCTACATCTAGATCTCCATTCAACATGAGATTTGAAAGACTTAATATTGCCAGGCCCAATAGGTTTTAGAGGTTCAATCCTCTCTACATCCATTCTAAAATCAACTCCTGCTTGTTCACATAGTGTGAAGATCAGAGCAGTGTGTGCTAAACCACCAATAGTCTCTCCCAAAGTAATAGAACAAGTGTTTTTATAGACAATAGAGTCTACATCTATCCTTCTCATATACTGGATACAAAAGTTCAAGATGGCTCTATCCTTGGTAACCTCACAATGATGATTTGTTGGTATCATTCTATTAGAAATAAAGTAGTGTCAAGCCTTAGATACTACATTTAACATAGAAATAGGAAAGTTTACCTTAACGTCATTTTTCACCTTCCAAGCTCCTCTTCCATCAGTAAGAAAATAAATAACTTCACTAAGGCCTTATTTGTAGCAAAAAATGATTTGTAGTGTTAGCTATACACATCATTTAACTGATAAAATTCATTAGTTTTCCTTAGAGTAAATCCCTCCATTTTCCCACAAAAACCCTGTAGTGTTCAGAAGTTTCCTTAAAGTTGGCATAAAACTCCATTACTACGCCAATAATGGCCTCGGCAGTAAAGTAACAAAAATTCTCCAACTGCCGAGTATTGATTAATCTTTCGACTTCTCCACCTTGATTTTTAAATCCTTGATCCGAAAATACTGTCTTAGTTGCAAGTAGACTATTGAAACAAATGTTAGCCTTGTAGTTGACAAACTTTTGATAAAAAAAATCTATCTTTGTCTTTCCCTTGCTCATTCTCGGTGCCATGGTAATCTAATAAAATTTGATAAAATCTAAATAAATTCCCAAAAGTACTGAAAATCACAATGTGGAACATTTTAAACTTAAATCTACTAAGTAAGAGTTCTTCACCAAAGAATTTTCTCAAAGACTTCTAACAAATTTCAAAATTTTGGATCTCGATAATGTAAGATAAATCCTTTGTGAAAATAGAAAATTTTGAGTTCAAAGTGTAGCTCTTACCTAGAGAAGATGAAATCTGAACTTACTTTGCCTTAAAATTGCCTCATATCCAAGAAATAGTAAGCCCTATGTGCAAAAATCGGAGGTTGAAGGTGACCAAAAGGGTAAAAATGGTGTTTTTACTATGTAAATCGTGAATTTTATGTTGTTTAGGTAGTTTTTGGCTCCAGAGCGCTGTCGGCGCCCACGTCAGTGCTAGTGGCCCAAAATTCAACTTTTTTATTTTGTAATTCTTAACTTTCTTTCAATTCACTCCAAAGTCTATTTAGTCTTTTTGAACATTAATTTTCATCTTAAAATAATTCACGAACAAACATTTTCACAAACAACACCAAACTAACTTTTATATATGAAAATACACTTTTTTTACAAATACATTTTTCTAATCTCACTTTCACATACCTAAAGAAAACTAAATTAAAATTCAACTTCAAAATCAAGCCACAACATTAGAACCCTGACACAAAATTATACACACAATCAAAGTTAATAGATTTCTAAAGCAAAGTAAAATAAAGTAAAGTAAATCCACACGATCACATTAAAAACATAATTACTTTAAAATAGTAGAGAGTTCAACTTATTTATTTATTCTGCTTCATCTTCAGTACTTTCTCCTCCTCTAACATCTCTTATAGACTAATAATGGATGTAAGAATTATAGAAGGGTCAGTACGAGAATTGATCAATCAAATTTTCATTGATCCATCCATTTTTCTTGAATATCTGCACCAATCCTGCTTCAGTTGTTCCAGTATGATCAAAGTTCTCCTTCATCCTCCAATCTAGGTGATTACAAAGGTAGTTAAGATTTCCTATTGCAATCATAATACTCTGAAGTTCTCATTCTATTTTCTTCATTTTCTTCTCCAAAGCTATTGAGATTCCAACTATTTGTGGCATTAATGGTGTTGAAGCATGTGATGAATGATCCAAGATAACATCTAAGGTTTCATTCCCATTCCCAATATAATTGTCATCAATAGGAATCATAGGCTCCCAAGATAACAATACTTTCTCCCAACTTTCATACGGCACCTGAGATTGACTGCAAAGTAAGAGAATTGTGGAAGGATATCCCAGTCTATATATTGGCCCATTCATAATAATACCCATAATAGATTTGAAAAAAATTTATCTCACATCAATGGGCTTTTCCATTTGAATGCAATAGTTTAAAATGACAATTTCTCATGTAACTCTACTAATCTTCATGGTAGGGAGTAATTTTGCAGATATGAAGAAATGCCATTATTTTAATATTGGNGACCCATTCACAACAATACCCATAACAGATCTAAAATAAATTGACCCCACATCAATGGGTTTTTCCATTTGAATGCAATAGTTTAAAATGACACTTTTTCTAGTAACTCTACTAATCTTCATGGTAGGGAGTAATTTTGCAGATATGAAGAAATGCCATTATTTTAATATTGGATTTAGTAGTGAAGCAGAGAAACTAATGTATCCCTCATCTCTGATTTCCCAATTATCATTTTCATCCATCAAAAAATTATATACATTTTGCAGTGCTGACCTCATTTTTGGTTAAGGTTTAGTTTTTCCTCTTTAGTAGCCTAAGCACTAGCCATAGGATTTTCCAATTGAATATTTATAGAAAACTAGACATGAAACCCTCACATTAGAAATTCCAAACTCTTCTCTACTCAACTTGAAGTTCCACATATTAGTCTCAACCTCTAAATACTTAGTAGGTGGGGTCACTATGGGGGAAACTCAGGATGAGTCACCCTTAGGATTGCTGGACCTTAGGGTTGACATTGGGTATTGGTCCGGAGCTAAAGCATTCACTACACTCATCTACACTCACAATTACACACAACCCTGAACTCAAATTTCTAGCCTAGATCCCTTGATCTTTTGGGATACTCATGTAGATGGTCCCNTATACAAATAATTAATTTGAGCTGGAGTAAATGGTACAACCTTACCTTCAACGAAGACTACTCTGTCGACACAATTTCAGTTAAGGAGTTGCCCGAAGCTGTCGGCATAATTTTAGTTAAGGAGTTGCCCGTTGGAAGCTGTCGGCCACCGAAATTGAAATCACGTTGCTTGCTTCAAAAAGACATTTTTAATTTACACACACACACACACAAACACACACACACACACACACACACACACACACACACACAGATATATNATTCAACTTCCTATAACTCCTCTCTTTCTCAAAATTCTCCTTAATAACTATTTCAATTTGTGGCTAAAACAACACAAAATGTATACAAAAATAAACTTCTATTAATTTAAAAGTAAGTAAAAATACTATTGACACTTAATCTCACTCTAAATAGTGTTGGATGAGAAAATTTTCCTAAGTACAAAACACTTAATACACATTCACAATTAAACACATAAGTAACATAAACACTAACACATGTCATAACACTAAAAAAACTTTAAGACAATAACTTTAATCACACAAAAATAAACATAAAACTTAATTCCATTCTTCATTAGAAGGAACAAGTTGAGGTCTTTCATTAGTCTTTCCTAGGGCAACTGGAATATAAAGTTGATAAAACGGACAGTTGTGACATGCACTAATGCAATCTTCTTCAATCCATTTTTGCTTAAGAAACATCTCCTTATCCGCTTCATCTATATAACTAGTGTGACTAAATTGCATTTTCAATTGCCATCCAATATGCTCCAGATGTGCATGTATTTCCAATACCTTAGTCTCCAGTACAGACATGGTATTTTCAATTTTATTGATCTTCTCTGATCTTCCTTCAATACTAATGGCTAAGAAATCATTATACATCTCTTGTGCACTTTGACTAATGAATTTCTTCCTCATGGTATCTTCCTTCTTCTTAAAATCCATCTCCCATGAAGACATCATCTTAAAATCTATCTCTCTTTTAGGCTTTAGGGCTAGAAATGATCTGGGATTTACTTCACTAAACCCTTTTATTTATAGGCCTAAATCCTTCCAATAACTCCTATACACGTTTAGAAACTGCCAAGACACGTCTTTGCAAACTTCTAGATGTTTTTCTCCTTTTAGAATATTAATTTTGCACATGTTTTTAAACTGTCACGCTTAAGCACCAAATTTGGCGCTTAAATTTGGTGCTTAAGCGCCCGTGAACATTTTTATACAAGTCAACTTAACGTCCAAATTCTCATTTTAAAATGTCCAAATCACTAATTTAACTCTTAAAATCAATACTAACACATTATATACTAAAAAATACTACCCCATTTTTGTTAATCAAACATAACACAATAATAAAAGCAAAAACAAACTGATACTTATGGGTTGCCTCCCACAAAGCACTTGGTTTTAAGTGGTTAGCCCGACGTAACCAGTGCTTAATCTGGTTGACCCAACATAATTCCATGATTAAATTTCTGCTGATCCCCTATAAAATAAGGTTTCAATCTATGTCCGTTCACTTTAAAGGTTTTCTCAGATTTAGGATCTTTAATATCCGCAGCTCCATAAGGATAAACTTAAATTATAATAAATGGGCCAATCCACCTAGACTTAAGTTAGCTTGGAAACAATCTTAACCTTCAATTATAGAGCAAAACTTGTTGCCCTCGTTGAAAATTTTTAGTAAGAATCTTTCGATCATGCCACATTTTCATCTTTTCTTTATAAATTTTGGCACTTTNCTTCTGCTGATCCCCTATAAAATAAGATTTCAGTCTATGTCCGTTCACTTAAAAGATTTTCTTAGATTTAGGATCTTTAATATCCACAACTCCATAAGGATAAACTTAAATTATAATAAATGGGCCAATCCACCAAGACTTAAGTTAGTTTGGAAATAATCTTAACCTTCAATTACATAGCAAAACTTGTTACCCTAGTTGAAAATTTTTAGTAAGAATCTTTCGATCATGCCACATTTTCATCTTTTCTTTATAAATTTTGGCACATTCATAAGATTCATTTATTATCTCTTCAAGCTCATTTAATTATAATAATCTTTTCTCACCAGCATCTTTCAAATTTTAATTTAACTCTATGATTGCCCAATATGCTTGATGCTCAAGTTCAACTGGTAAGTGACAAGCTTTCTCAAATATTAGCCTATATGGGGACATTTCTATAGGAGTTCTATCTACAGTACTATAAGCCCACAAAGCATAGTCAAGTTTGACGAACCAATCCATTTTTGTTGGATTCATAGATTTTTTCATAAGTGTTTTAATTTCCAAATTGGATAATTCAGCCAAACCACTTATCTGAGGATGATAAGCAGTTGCAATTCTATGATTTATTTAATATTTCTTTAATAACTTCTCCATTATAGCATTTCTAAAATAACGTCCCCCATCAGTAATGATAACTCTTGGCATCCCAAATCTGCAAAATATATTCGTTTTCAAAAATTTTGCGACACTTTGAGCATCACATTGAGGTAAAGCAATAGCTTCTATCCATTTGGATACATAGTCCACTGCTAACAGAATATATAAATTTCCAAAAGATGGTATAAATGATCCCATGAAATCTAATCCTCAAACATCAAATATTTCAACTTCTAGCATATAATTGAGGGGCATCTCATTTCTCCTAGAAATATTGCCTAATCTTTGAAATCTATCATAATTTTTGATATAGGCATTAACATCTCTAAAACTTGTAGGCCAATAAAATCTAGATTGTAAAATTTTGTATGTTACTTTATCAACACCAAAATGTCCCACAAAATCAGAAGTATGACATTTTTGGATAATCTCATAAGTTTCTTCTAATGGTACACATTTTCGAATAATTAGATCCTTTCCTTATTTATATAAAAATGGGTCATCCAAAAAAAAAGGGTCTTAGTTTCAGAAATAAATTTCCCCTTCTGTTGGTATGTCATTCCATAGGGTATTATATCACTAACAATAAAGTTAACAATGTCGGCATTGTTGACCTCATTTTGGTTGAGGTTTAATTTTTTCCTCTTTAGTAGCCTAAGGTCTAGCCATAAGATTTTCCTATTGACTATTCTTAGAAACACATGGAACCCTCACCATTAGAAATTCTACACTCTTCTCTACTCAACTTGGAATTCCACATAAGGAACCCTCACCATTAGAAATTCTACACTCCTCTTTACTCAACTTGAAGTTCAACATATTAGCACCCTCACCACTAGAAATTCTACCATCTTCTTTACTTAACTTGAAGTTCCACATATTGATCAAACCCTAACCACTAGAAATTCCAAACTCTTCTCTACTCAAATTGAAGTTCCACATGTTGGTCTACCCTCACCACTAGAAATTCCAAACTCTTCTCTACTCAACTTGAGATTCCACATGTTGGTCTCAACCTCTAAATACTTAGTAGGTGGGGTTACTATGGGGGAAACTCAAGGTGAGTCACCCTTAGGACTGATGGACCTTAAGTTTGACCCTGGGTGTTGGTCTGAAGCTGAGGCACTCACTACACTTATCTGCAGCCACAATCACTCACAACTCTGAACTCAAATTTCTAGCCTAGGTCCCTTGATCTTTTGGGATACTCATGTAGATGGTCCCCGACCTACTAGCCCTAGGGCTATGGTTTGGCTAAGACTATTATGTAGAGGACCCAAAATGGGTCTTCCTTTGGTCCATGGCTTATTGGTGATGATTGGTGCCTCAACTCTACCAAAATACCCATCTTGGCCTTTTNAGTTGGCACTCCAACTCTACGAAGATACCCAACCCACCATTTTGCCCCTGAGCACCCTAAATTACCTAAACACCCTTGAAAACCCAAATTTTGCCAAAATTCCCAAGTTTACCCAAAGTACCCAAATTTGATCAAAATTCATTTCAAACCTTTTTAAAACCTCTAAATTATCCAAAATTACCCAAAATCATCAAAGATGACCAAATTACCAAAATACCCCTCCATAGCCCAAAATCCTAAAAAAAATTCCAAAAGTTCCCAGAAAATCTCAATAAATCCCAAATATTCCCAATTTCATTTATTTTAACTACCACATGACCCAATTTAGCCAATTTGACCATCTTTAACCAAAACCCCCAAATTTGCCTTTAAATACCCAAATTTCCCCAAATCCAACTCAAGTGTCCATCAATTTGATCTCAATTAACCCCAATTTCAATCCTAAACTCAAATTCACTTTTGATATGACCAAACTAAACCAAGTCCAAGCTTAATTGGCCCATGATTTGAGACCAATTTCGATTTAGGTTAAAACCCCAATTTTGACCATATGACCTAATCTTACCAAATTGAACCTATAGCCTAGTCAATTGGCCCCAATTAATGTTGCAAAATCTTCATAACATTCCTACACATCAAAATCAACCATCAATTGGCCTTGGTAAAGCCTCAAATCCGTTTCATTTTGGCCTAGATCCAAAATTCTCAAATTTAGCCCCAAATTGGCTAAGTCCCCAAATTTCACCCAATTGATAACCTTAACCTCCAAATTGGCATCCAATTCATGTTGAAAACTCTTCANATAGGGCTTCTCCCACTTTCTCTTTATTTAGTTGTATTACACTAATGTAGGCTTATTTTGAGGATCGGTCTCCCTCCTTTTGTAAGGGGACCCCTCCATTCGACCTTTTTAGAATATCTCCTTGTAGCAGATAAAAGGAGCAGGTGGAGGGTTGACAGCAACTTCAGTCTCATTAGAGTGTGATCCAAGTTGGGCCAACCAGTTTGCAGGCTGGTTACCTTCTCTGTAGATAAAAGTGAACTAAATTTGTATCTATCTAGTGAGATCTCTGATTTTGCTTATCCAGTAAGAGTAGTGTCAGGGAGTCTCCTCCGCCTGATTTAAAAGGGGAATAATCACAGCAAAATCCACTTCTAACCAAATTCTATTCCAATTAGCCTTAGTGGCAAGGGTAATTGCCCAATACACATCAATGAGTTCAGTTTCAGTAGCATCATTGGCTAGGACAGGGGTATGAAAGTACAACAAGCACTTAACCAAATGATTTCTGTATATACCTCCCACACCAGCTCCATTTTTAGTAAAGCTTCCGTCAGTGTTAATCTTCACAATAGGATGATTTGGGGTTTTCCAGTAGACTCTAATGACTTGAATAAAATCAGACTTATTGGATGTACAGGAGTTAGAAATGTTAGGAAAACCTTTCCAATTAATCATCTTATGCAAGTAAGTTACACAATTTCTAGCAGTAATCCCCACATTTGGATTTGCTTCTTCAAATTTGACCTTGTTTCTTTCCATCCAGATGAACCAAGCAATGGTGAAAGGGATAGCAGCATACTTTCTTATCTTCCAGTGCCACCAGCAATTGACCAGCCTATCCCAAGTGAGCTCTTTCTGATCAATTGTCAACTGATTTAAGAACTGTTTCCATACCTTTTGAGCAAAGTCACATTCAAAGAATAAATGATTCAAAGTTTCCTCTTCCTTCTTACATAACCAGCATTTAGAGGGACCCCTCAATCCCTTCAGCTTTAGAATGTCATCAGTAGGGATCATTTTATGGAATATTCTCCAACAGCAAAAGGACATAGAAGGGGATAGGAATTTGTTCCATAAATGATCACCCCAGGATGTTTGCTCCCAGCAGAAGTTTTTGGAATTTATGGCTTTGGTGAGGCTTTGGTGGGAAGTAGACTGCCATAAGATTTTATCAGCAATATTTCTTTTAAATTTTATACTGGCCACTTTGATAATAGAGTGAGGTTGCAGAAGACTTGCTAACTTACCGAGGGACTAGTTATCACCATCCCAACAATCAGCCACTTTCAATTCACTATTGTATATATTGGTAATGGGGGAGAGCCAATCTTTGGGACACCAATTATCAAGCCAAAACTTGATTTCCCCATTACCCAGCTCCCAACTGTAGTTGGTTTTAGCAATTTGTCTGATTTTCAGCATTTTCACCCAAATTCTAGAATCACCAATTTTCCTTAAGACCAATGTGGGTTGCTGATCTTTGCAGCACTTACCCCACATGAATTTTGCCCACAGTGAAATTTGGGTCCTAAACTTAATCCAGAGTTTACAGAAATTGACTTCAAGGAGTTGATCAAGGTCCTTAAAACCAATTCCCCTAGTAATTTGGGGTTTAGCTGCTTTCCTCCAAGAAGCCCAATGCATTTACTGTCTTTGACAAGACCACAGGAATTTATTAAACAGTCTCTCCAGCTGTGCTTGAGTGCTTTTCTTTATAGTAG